>JAJOOS010081062.1:0-15692 GCA_029582725.1 Solanum chiquidenum | reverse complement strand
TAAAGCTAAATTATTTATTTAGCTACAAATATTTCTTCAAATAATTTATTGTGGCTAATAGGTTATTATTACTACGGTAAATTAAAATTCGTGGCAAAAAAATAGTAATTAGCTACGAAATTTTACTATAGCAAAAATTCTATGGCTATATCATATAACTATTGCCACATCTTTTTATAACTTGAAGCAAAATTATTTACTTAGCCACAATATTTTGTTTCAAATAACTTATTATGGCTAAAGATTTGCTATTGCTATAATTATTTTTATTGGATCGCAAAAAAGTTATAATTAGCTACAAAATTTTATTGTAGCAATAAAATTGTAGCTATTTAGATAATTATTGCCATGATTGTTAGCAATCATAGCAAATACAAGGATTTTGCTTTGTAAACTTTATATTCGTGGCTAATAAATTTGACGAATTTTTATATAGCCACGAAATTTGATTTTTTATGGCTATTACTAGGTAATAGCCTTGCTGAAGTTGTTGAACATCTTTGTTCATCCGTTGATAGGTTTGATAATTAAATTAAAAGCAAGAATAAATGGAAAATAAAAAATCAAAATCCCAACAAATGTTGAACTTCAATACATGTAAATCATGGTTTAACCGACAATATTGATAAATATGATCTTCACTTACAACATTTTAACTTTTATCAGAAACTAGTATACGTGTCCGTGCGTTGCGCGGATGATTTAAAATGTAATAATTTTATAATTAAAAATAATTAATAAAATATATAATGCACTTAAATAATATATTTAATTTATTTTAATAGCAATATAATAATACAAATCATTAACTTGTGTATTTGAGCAATATTAAATTAATATCATTAATACACAATTTAATTTATTATATTAAAATATTATTTATATATATATATAATTTATTTATTTTATGTAGTTTGAATTAAAAAATTATGTTAATAATTTATCAATTCTAACCTTCCATATGAAATATTTGATATCATAAGACTAAACAACATGTTGAAACATTTTATATATGTTTATTCAAAATTAAAAGATTCAAAATATTATTTATTGTATTAATTTGTGTAAAATATAATATAAAATTAAAAATAATCTTAATTAGTACAATCACTATATTAGATTTAATCAATGTATGTAGATGAAATATTAAATTTTAATTTGAATTATATCAGAAAACGTATGGATATGAATGAGAGGATGTTTATTTGAATTTTATCCGATAAAACTTATTATATGTAAATTATAGTTATCTTTGAATTCAAATTTAAAAAGGTAAAAATTGAAAATTAAAAGCTTATCGTATATTTTAAAATCGCAATTTTCAACTTAATTTAATGTTGTTATATAATATTGGGAATAGTCTTAAATTTACTAAATGACTTATAATAGTGATATTGTTCAAGATAGAATTTAACGCTAGCTAGATCATAAATATTATGTTATCTTAAATTCAAAAGTTTAAATTTTATTTCTCATAAAATTATTTTCCAATTTGGAAATTTGATTGTCCTTTAAAAGTAATATTATGAAAACATAATTTAATACCTTCTATGTTTATGATAGTGATAAAGACTATCATTTTAATAATTTTTGCTATGACGATTCCTCATGTATCTTGTGCTAAGGTTGAAAATCTGTAAAAATAAATAAATTTATTTATATAAATAAATAATAATAATAATAATAATAATAATAATAATAATAATAATAATAAACAACATAGAAGACATTATGTTTATCATAACATTATACTTGGATTATTATTATTATTATTATTATTATTATTAGTTATATTTTTTAGATTATAGGTTATATCTTATTAAAAAAATATTTATTTTAAAATGCAATAAAAAAAACCTGAAATAAAATTTAAATTATTAAAAAATATTTAAATGATAAATTTTAAAAGAAACTTCCATACGTGGGGTTTTTTAAATAAATAATTTTAATTTAAAAGTTCTTCAATTTGTTTAGAAGTAGGAGTGTAATGGGAAGTTGTTTTTTTTACAAAATAAATATTAAAACACCATATATTTTTTTCATACGTATTTTTTTTTAATAAATAAATAATTTTAATTTAAAAGTTTTTCAATTTGGTTACAACTGGGAGTGTAATGGGAAGTTTGAAAACATCCTAGGTAGTTGGATAATTATTAGTACTATTTTTTTTCAAAATAAGATGAAAACGACATATTTAGTTGGCTGTTTTTTTTAAAAAAAATTAATACATTAATATATTATTATTATTTTCATTATTATTAGTTCATTTTTTTTATGTATACGTAAAGATAGAACATATATATTATAGGTTATATTATTAGTTCGATTATATATATATAAGAAAAGATAGAACATAGATTATGTTTTATAAGAAAAAACCGGATATAAAAGTTAAAATATTCAATAATATTTAAATATTTAAGTGATAAATTTTAAAAGAAACTTCCATACCTAGTTTTTTTAAATAAATAATTTAAATAATATTAATTTAAAAGTTTTTCAATTTATTTAGAAGTAGGATAAAACATAGAGATTATATGTTGTATTTTCCTTACAAAAATATTTATTTTAAAATACAAATAACAAAAAAGAAATTGATATAAAACTTCAAAATATTAAATATTATTTAAATAATGAATTTTAAAAGAAACTTATATATGTAGGTTTATAATATGAGGATATCTAATTAGTTTTAATAATTTAAATTATGATATTTCAAAGGATAATACTTGATAGTTCCATAAAATGAGATTATGCTTGATAGTTCTATAAAATAATTAGGCTCAAAAAGTAAATTTTAGATGCAGAACTTCCGAGTGTTTTTTATTTTTATATTTTCAAAGTTAATTTTTTTTTATTTTAAACTTGAAAACCAAAAAAATTAGCATTTCTATTTAGAAATTTAATTTAAGTATTTCTGTTTTTTTTTAAAATCTTTTTTTAGGATTCAAAATTTTATAAATTTTAAACTGATCCCACTAATTTTGAAATAATTAACTATCAAAACACTTTTTTTTTTCAAATACAATTTTATTATTTTTATTTTTAAAAAATATTGCTTTTTTCTGGCGATGACATATATAGATTTTAATCCTAAAAGTTACAGAAATATCTTGTATAACGCAAATCATCTCGTTGTAGGCATCCCCGTTTTGATAGTCTAAACTTGTATTATCTAAAAAGTCGAAATAAAATCATAAGTATTATTGTTTTACGCAATCATAAATAATATATACATAAAATTATATAGTTAAAATCCGGAAACAAATTTACATCAATAAATAGTAGAAACCCTTTATAATAATAAATACTATTAAGGAAGAACCATGTTCCAATAATACGGCTTTAATCTTTCTGTTTCATTGCAAATTTCTTTTGCAACATTTCCTGCGGCATTCCTAGACAGTGGCTTGCATATTAAAAATATGTCGATGAAATTAATATTATATAGATTATTTTTTTCATAAGAAAACCTAAAGAAAAAGAAAGAATTAGAAAAGCTTATAATTAAGAAAAAAGAAGAAGAAAAAGATCGACTTCAAATATATAACAGGGTGCTTTCAGTTCAGCTTCAAATATATAATTGCCAGTTCTCAAATGTGATTTTGTTTGAACTGGTCTCATCACAATCCGGTAGTTTTCCTGTTTGGAAAGAGAAGAATGCTCTTTGTTGCCTTTTGTTTGTTAGAGAGACATCCCATTTATGCTCCTCAAAATGATGCAGTTGTGTTTTTAAAATTTAAAAAATATCTCATTCTAACCGTATAAAAACATTGACATGTGTTTTTTTTTAAAAAAAAAGCATATTTCTTTTTAAATTTGATTTTAAATACTGAAATTTGAAGATTAATTTTGGTGATGACACATATGCCATTTTCCTTTATATATAGATAGATGTGGATGAGATGGTCTATTATCAATAGGTTTCTGTATATAGAAAAAAATGGTTCTATTTTTTTATTATTATTTTTATGTAAAATTTATTATGCAGAGGTTTTATTTTCTTCAAATAAATTGGCGGTTTATATATTTTTGGTATTTGTAATTATGGTGCAGAATGATTTTTTTTATTTTCAAATAAATGGCAAATGAATTTGAGTTTATTTTAATATTGTTAAAAGTTATGTCGTAGAAGTTTCTTAAAGTTCCTATTTTTGGTCTTTGAATTATTTTATTTTATTTATTTTATGTATGAAATATAGTCTATTAAAAGAAAAGGAAAAAAATCTTTAAAAAACTGCTCATTTTTTAAAGGAATTTAATTTTTAAGTATTTTGTTGTTACTTGCACCTAAAATTTAGCATCATTATCTATATATCATGTATAATTTTAATTTTAGTTTCAATTTTAACTTTTATATTTTTAAAATTTATTTTAAAAAAAGGCAGTTAGCATTTTATTAGGAACAAAAATATTCATTTTATTTAAACAAAAAAAAAGATTACGTTAAAACAGTTTTTAACGTAAACATTTTTTTAAAAACTGTTTTTTTAAAATGTTTTGTTATTTAAATTGTTATTTATTATTTAATATATCTACAAATTTTGTGGTGCTGACACAAGTCACTATTTCTTCTCCTTTTATATATAGATAGATTACAAACATAATTTCAACTTTCGATTATTATATTTTTAAGAGAAAATAGCAAATACCCCCTCAACCTATTACCCGATTCTCAACTACACACTTATACTTCACGGGGGTCCTATTACCCCCCTAGAGTATTTTAATCACAAATATTGACACCCTTAAAACGTCACCCCCAAATCTTTGTTGCTGAGTGTAATACACGCACCTATTTTTCAGAATAATTTTTTTTTTAAAAAAATCATCACCCAAATATATTAATTTTAATGCTTTTCATTTTTTTCTCCACCATTCTATTCATCTTCCTAAATCATTCTATTTTTTCTCCATTGTTCCCAATGTCTCATCTTCTCCAATCCATCTCCATCTCCATCACACCCATCATCCTCCGTCTTTATTCTATCTTTTCGATCATTTATTTGCACAAAATCTAGTTGTTATTGTTTTTTTGTTTTTTTTTTTTAATTCAATAAATTAACATGAATGTTGAATCTTTTTATTATGGTATCTTATTGCCATTATTGTCTAGTTCTGAGTTCTCTAGTTACTTTTTTTATGGATTTGAAGATGAATTTTTCCTTGCCAAATTTCAAATTCTAATACTCACTTTAGTTTTAATCAAGAAACTCACAAATTTCAAAGTCTAATACCCACTTTCAATTCCTAACAAAAAATTTGGGCTGCTACTCTAATCGAAAAGATTTCTCTAGCAGAAATTGTAATATCATTTTTCAATATCGGATTAAAAGTATTTTGACAGAAATTAAAGGATTATCATTTTCTTTCTTTTGGTTATGTTGTCTATTTTTAGGAAAGGTTTGAAGGTGTTAATCATGAAAAAGTTCATTGTGAATTAAAAGTGAAAAAAAATGAAAAAATAAAATATTGTATAGATAATTGTCCATGAAAGCGATGGCAAAATTCAATTGCAGAAGTTTAATTTTTAGAGGTTGGTAATGGTTAGAGAGAGAGTATGTGATTGTAATTAACTAAATTTATTTATTAATTGTATTGAATTCAATTTAAAAAATGATAGTTGTCAAATCATTTAATTTTGACCTATTTATCTACTCTACACTTGTCTCTAGGAAAGTGAACACACTTACTATGCCACATAAGCACTTAAGGGTGTTAATATCTCTGCTCAAAATATTTCAAGGGGGTAATAGGACCTCCGTAAAGTATTGATATGTAGTTGAGAATTGCGTAATAGGTTGAAGGGGTATTTGGCTGTTTTCTCTATTTTTAACTTTAACTTTAATTTCAACATTAAATGATATCTTTAAGCTTCAATCACCAAGTATCCAAAAAAAACAAAAAAAACACATATAGTAAAGCGCAAAAGATAACCAATTTGAAAAGAAAAAAAACACCAATATAATTTAAAACTAAACAAATAAAATTGAAATAATCAAATGATATATACACAAATGTGTCCTTTAATTTGACTTCAACTGACGTTTATGCTCTCCAACTTTGGATGTGTACAAGTAGACACTTAAATATGTATAAAATTGAACAAGTAAACACGCATGTCCTACGTGACATAGTATACATAGGATGCTCCATAAGATGTGAAATTGTCACGTAGGAGACTCATGCGTCTATTAGTTCAACGTTATATAAGTTTAAGTGTCTACTTGTGCACACTCAAAACTAATTAGAGAACACATATATCAATTGAACTCAAATGATACGTTTAATTTATGTATTATGTCTGATAAAAAAAGCTACCAAAGTGATTATTGAACCACCACTAGTGGTGCATAGACCCCTTCACCTTAGGTGTCTATAACATGTCAAGTATTCTTCTCAAAATTAGGGGAAAAAAATTCAAACAGAACAAAATTTATTGCGAAAAAACCAAAAAGTAAAGAAGAAACTAAAAGCATTAGTTACCCCAATTAATTTTTTTACAAAAAGGTTGTGGCATTATATTGCCAAATGACAAAGCATCAAATAAAGTGGTGAGATAATCATTAAAGGATGTAGTGCGGTTGATAAAGTTGCTTCTTTCTAAATTAGAGCACTAGATAATCATTAAAGGATGTAGTGCGGTTGATAAAGTTGCTTCTTTCTAAATTAGAGCACTCGAATTTAAACATTGAATATGAAAAAACATTGATAAAAAACGTTTTTCTTCAAATGACGTTGACGCAATACCAATCTTTATTAATTAGACTTTAATAAAAATACCAGATAGCACATGAAAAAAAGGTGATGAAATTGATGGACAAGGCAAAGTTGCATTGACCACAAAAGGTTAAACAATATTGAGTTACAACTTTTGTAATTATGTTTCAATTGACTTGTCTTTAAAAAAAAATTATAACATTTTATATTCAACTTTCTATGATATGACATGTTTAAGATTAAACAATAGAGAAAATAGCTAAATATCCCCTCAATCTATTACCTGATTCTCAACTACACACTTATACTTCACGGGGGTTCTATTACCCCCTAGAGTATTTTAAACACAAATATTGACACCCTTAAAACGTCACCCCCAAATCTTTGTTGCTGAGTGTAATACACACACCTATTTTTCAGAATAATTTTTTTAAAAAAAAAATCATCACCAAAAATACATCAATTTTAATGCTTTTCATTTTATTCTCCACCATTCTATTCATCTTCCTAAATCATTCTATTTTTTCTCCATTGTTCCCAATGTCTCATCTTCTCCAATCCATCTCCATCTCCATCACACCCATCATCCTCCGTCTTTCTTCTATCTTTTCGATCATTTATTTGCACAAAATCTAGTTGTTATTGTTTTTTTATTTTTTTGTTATTGTTGAATTCAATAAATTAACATGAATGTTGAATCTTTTTATTATTGTATCTTATTGTCATTATTGTCTAGTTCTGAGTTCTCTAGTTGCTTTTTTTTATGGATTTGAAGATGAATTTTTCCTTGCCAAATTTCAAATTCTAATACTCACTTTCAGTTTTAATCAAGAAACTCACAAATTTCAAAATCTTAATACCCACTTTCAATTCCTAACAAGAAATTTGGGCTGCTACTATAATCGAAAAGATTTCTCTAGCAGAAGTTGTAATATCATTTTTCAATATCGGATTGAAAGTATTTTGACAGAAATTAAAGGATTATCATTTTCTTTCTTTTGATTATGTTGTCTATTTTTAGGAAAGATTTGAAGGTGTTAGTCATGAAAAAGTTCATTGTGGATTAAAAGTGAAAAAAAATGAAAAAATAAAATATTGTATAGGTAATTGTCCGTGGAAGCCATGACAAAATTCAATTGCAGAGGTTTAATTTTTAGAGGTTGGTAATGGTTAGAGAGAGAGTATGTGATTGTAATTAACTAAATTTATTTATTAATTGTATTGAATTCAATTAAAAAAATGATAGTGGTCAAAGCATTTAATTTTGACCTATTTATCTACTCTACACTTGCCTCTAGGAAAGTGAACGCACTTGCTGTGCCACATAAGCACTTAAGGGTGTTAATATCTCTGCTCAAAATACTTCAAGGGGGTAATAGGACCTCCGTAAAGTATTGATGTGTAGTTGAGAATTGCGTAATAGGTTGAAGGGGTATTTGGCTGTTTTCTCTATTTTTAACTTTAACTTTAATTTCAACATTATATGATATCTTTAAGCTTCAATCACCAAGTATCCAAAAAAAAAACAAAAAAAACACATATAGTAAAGCGCAAAAGATAACCAATTTGAAAAGAAAAAAAACACCAATATAATTTAAAACTAAACAAACAAAATTGAAATAATCAAATGATATATACACAAATGTGTCCTTTAATTTGACTTCAACTGATGTTTATGCTCTCCAACTTTGGATGTGTACAAGTAGACACTTAAATATGTATAAAATTGAACAAATAAACACGCATGTCCTACGTGACATAGTATACATAGGATGCTCCATAAGATGTGAAATTGTCACGTAGAAGACTCATGTGTCTATTAGTTCAACGTTATATAAGTTTAAGTGTCTACTTATGCACACTCAAAACTAATTAGAAAACACATATATCAATTGAACTCAAATTAAATGACACGTTTAATTTATGTATTATGTCTGATAAAAAAAGCTACCAAAGTGATTATTGAACCACCACTAGTGGTGGGGCGTTAGGCATAGACCCCTTCACCTTTTGTGTCTATAACATGTCAAGTATGCTTCTCAAAATTAGGGGAAAAAAATTCAAACAGAACAAAATTTATTTCGAAAAAAACAAAAAGTGAAGAAGAAACTAAAAGCATTAGTTACCCCAATTAATTTTTTTTACAAAAAGGTTGTGGCATTATATTGCCAAATGACAAAGCATCAAATAAAGTGGTGAGACAATCATTAAAGGATGTAGTGCGATCGATAAAGTTGCTTCTTTTTAACTTAGAGCACTCGAATTCAAACATTAAATATGAAAAAACATTAATAAAAAACGTTTTCCTTCAAATGACGTTGACGCAATACAAATCTTTATTAATTAGATTTTAATAAAAATACCAGATAGCACATGAAAAAAAGGTGATGAAATTGATGGACAAGGCAAAGTTGCATTGAACACAAAAGGTTAAACAATATTGAGTTACAACTTTTGTAATTTTGTTTCAATTGGATTGTCTTTAAAAAAAAAAATTATAACTTTTTATATTCAACTTTCTATGATATGACATGTTTAAGATTAAACAACATTTTGATCCATTCTACATATTTTTAGTTTAAAATTATAAAATATTTAAAAATCTTTTCTACTTTTTAAAAATTTGTATCAAATCAAACTGAGAAAAATAAATTAAAACGAAGAGAGTATTATCATTTCCAGATCTGATATTTATAAATCTTCCAAAATGAATAATGTCACCACTTAATTAGAATTTTCCCCACCAGTATCATTAGACACCTTTAAAGCTGCACGATAGAATATGTTTTAAAGCTGCACCATAGAATATGTTTTAAAGCTGCACCATATAATGCATATTCAAAATCTCGAGAGGATGAATGTTTTATTATAAAAAAATGTATCTAAATTATAAATTTGTTCGATCTGATTTTTAAGTTTTTATCACTGTTTATATCTTTACTTTATTCAAATAAGGAGAAAAGTCGCGATAATTAAAAAAATAATGAATTAATTAAATTTTAAAAGAATTTAAAAGAATAAAGAGATTTAAAGGAGTCGCCACCTAATTTTAGGAAAAACTAGAAAATCAATTAAAAATGTCTATGAAACCATTAGATTCTATGTAAGGGGTTCAAGTTATTCCGAAGAGAAGGTGTTAGACATCCTTCGAAATCCACAACTATGGGTCCCGACTGAATTCATTTTTTCATTTTGAGGAAGAGATAAAAACAACATACAAGTATAATAACACACAATATACATAAGTAATAAAATAAAATAATAATATAAGACACGATCTAAAATTTGCCTAATATCGATATATACAAAATAATGAATAAAAAATATAATTCAAATAGCTTCAATGGAGAAGTGACTCCTTGTACCTGTAAAGACACTTAGTAAAAGTGTTAGTAATGAATGAAAATGAATAAATCAAATAATAACTTAAAAATAAAAACTCGTCTTATTAATATGGGAGACTTTGGAAATCGACGGTAATTTCTTCATCAACCAATTTTAACAAACAAAATATATAAATTTAAATTAAATTTTCATCTTTAATATTGGAGAGGCCTCGATAACCGACGGAGATATTTTTTCATTGGCCAATTCTAACTTAAAATTCAACAAGCAAGAAATATGTATAATAAAAAATGCTAAAACAGTGAGCAAAATGTAAATAAAAGCTTAATGTAAAAGACAAAACAACGTTCAAGTAATTAAATCCCAACTTCAACATATAATGAGCTAAGTAACTAAAATATAACATCAACCTTCATTAATTGCATTTAACCTTTACATATATATCATTTAACAATAATTGAAAGAAAACAAAATTATTAACTAATAAAAATAAAAGTAAACTAGAAGCAATAGCTAAAAATTAGCACAAATAAATGAAATCAAACAAACATTCACATAACAGTAGCCAAAATATAAAAATTGAAGCAGGGAGCTCGCTAGAAAAAATAAAATTCACTATCATATTTTAAAATCAAACAAAAACAATATGAAATCACTAACATAATAATTGTCGGAGTTACCAATCTCAAAAAAAAAAAAAACTATAAAATAATAATAATAATGTAAGACAAAATATTCTAAAAGAAAAAATAACAGTTGAATAAATACTATTCAAATATCCAGTGAACAATTTTAGCAAGATAGAAAGTGTAAACTTAAACGTAAAGTAAACTTAAAATAAATAAATAAAAGTAACGTAAACTTAAACGGAATAAATTTCCAAACAAACAGCCACATAAAAATATTCAAGCAAAATATGAAATTCAACACAAACAGAGAACAAAATAACCAAGAAAATGGTAAAATAGTTCAAGATTTCTACCAGAAATTGAAGAAAAATAGTGAAGCTTTGAGCTCTGATGGTTGTTTGCAGATTCTCTACGGAAGCTTTGAGCTCGCGTGGTGTTGGATTGGAGCTGGTTTCACCGGAAATAATCAAGAAAATGGTAAAATTGAAGTTTTCGAACTCCAACATGGTTCATGTTTACTATAAATTATTTAAAGAGTATATTGTTTTTTTTTATCTTGATATGAAGTATATTTTTTCTCATATTTTCAACATATTCATCAATAGGGCATTTCCACCAAAATAATGACTAAAGAAGGCTGAATTTTATCATTCTGCAAGGGAATAAACCAAATTATAATTCACATAAAAAAAAGTTGAAGAAAAAAAAATATCAACTAAGTAGTAAATAAGGTTTAAACTATTGGGTTTAGTTCGTTTGAAAAGCCACAAAGTAATAGCTAGCAATAAGGTCTAAACTATCTTTATGCATCATATCAACAACTATGTATTATTATTAGACTTTTAACAAACAAGAAAATAAAACGAGAACATTTTTTTTTTTAAAATAACAGCCTGCAAGGCTCATTGGCGGCTGAGCCTTGTAAGGCTCATTGGCTGCTGAGCCTTACAAGGCTCATCGAAATTTGAGCCTTACAAGGCTCATCGGAATTTGAGCCTTACAAGGCTCATCGGAATTTGAGCCTTGTAAGGCTCATTGGAATTTGAGCCTCGTTTTAAAAAATCTGATTTACACGGCGTTAAAAATTATTGACCTTTTGGTTTCATAATTAATTGAGTTGCCCTTTTGAAATTTTCGAAAAAATTTGTTGCCCTTTTGATTTTGGACTCATCTTTAAACCATGGACCAAAACCACTAGCTAATAAAATATCTATGTATTTTAAGTCAAATTTTTTTTTCCTTACACATCATTGCAGGGCAACGTTTTTCATGCCTATGTTAATGTGTTCTTCTTTTCATGCCTATTCATGCTTATTGTTAATTATTAATAATATAAAAATATGCCTATGTTAATGTGCTCTTCTTTTCATACCTATTGTTAATTATTAATAATATAAAAATGATAAACAAGACGGACAATATACTAAATAAAATTGTTGAAACATGAGGAAAATTGAATTATATATCATAAATAATAATAAAAGAATATTGAATTAAAAAAAAACTCTTTTGTTTTAAATTCTTAGCCAAAATTTTAAAAAAATAAAAAAAATCGACTTAAATTTTTTTTGGACAAAATCGTTGCTAGGGCAGCGATTTTTGGTCATTGTGTCAGAGGAAAATCGCTTCATCAGGAGCAATTTTGCCCTTTCGATTTTAAAAATATTTGATATCCCCTTTTGAAATTTTTGACATTTTTTTTTGCCCTTTTGGCTCCGAACTCTTTTTTTTATGAGGGTAGGGAGTTTGGGTTGGTGTGAGGTGTACCGCAATTTGGGTACAAGATCGGAAATTCCATTCTCTTTTTCACCATCTAAAATCGAAGAAAAGAAAGAAGGACGAGATAACCAAATAAAGAGCTAACGTAGATTAGTTTACTTAGAAAGTCACTTAACTTTGTTTTATAACTCAAAAGTCATTCAACTATTAATATTTCACTTAAAAAGTCACTCATCTATTAATTTTTTACTTAGAAAGTCACCCAACTATTTTAAATAATTTTTTCACTAAATTTTGTTTTAAACTATTTTTTATATATAAAAAGATAACATGCTTATTTTAATTATTTTATTAAATTTAGTGAAATGCAATTTTTTTAAAACTAAAATTTGAAAAAAAATGATAAGATTAACTGTGTGTTTGTTTGGATTACTTCTTAATTAGTAATTACTTCTCGATTCCAACATCTTCTCTTTTTTTGGGATCATTTTTTTTTCCGTCAACTGCAACCGTATATTTTTCAAAAACATTATAACTAAATAATTTGAATGGGTAAATAAGATAATTAAAATGGATATCTTATTATCTCTTAAAAAACAGTTTAAAATAAAAATTAGATTCAACAAAATTTAATTAAAAAAATATTTAAATTAATTGGGTGACTTTCTAAGTAAAATATCAATAGTTGAGTGACTTTCTAAGTAAAATATCAATAGTTGAGTGACTTTCTGAGTGAAATACCAATAGTTGAATGACTTTTGAGTTATAAAATAAAGTTGAGTGACTTTCTAAGTAAACTACCGAAAGTTGAGTGACTTTCTGAGTAAACTATTCAAAGTTGAGTGACCATTTGAGATATTATCTCTTTTAATATACA
The DNA here is from genome assembly GCA_029582725.1 of Solanum chiquidenum. Classification (NCBI taxonomy): domain Eukaryota; kingdom Viridiplantae; phylum Streptophyta; class Magnoliopsida; order Solanales; family Solanaceae; genus Solanum; species Solanum chiquidenum. The sequence continues at coordinate 2,402 of JAJOOS010081062.1, read as the reverse complement.
TATTTGGTGCTGAAAAAAACGAAGAAAAAAATATTAATTAAAATGTCAAAAGTAATACGAATAACCACTTAGAGTCTAGAGAGGTGTTAATTTTAAAAGAACAAAAAGAATAGATATTAGATTTATATTTGTAACATCGTTTAGAAAGGTGCACTCAATAATCAACGCATTATATGATACTTCAAGGGTTCACACATCTATATTTAAATATATTTTTAAAAATATTATAACATTATTATAAATAATCTAAAAAATACATGAATTCACGTGAACTCAGAGAAACTCTCTAAATATGCCCCTGCACCTGATATTCAATTTGATGCTTCCATATTTTCCCTCTTAAGACACTAACACAATAAATAGCTTTTCTTTTCTTTTTAACTCTCCTAATCTAAGCAAAAAATTACTTTTCCTTTTTTTTTTTTTGGGGGGGGGGGTTAATAGATGGACACATGATAAAATATCTCTATTGGACACTTTCTATCCAAATTTAATAGTTGACTTATCTACGTAACGGACAATTGAAAATATACATAAGAAGTATTTCAAATTCAAATCGAAATAAACACTTTATCATTTGTTGAGATGCTCAATTAAAACAAACTTTATCGGCCTCCAGGTGGTGCTTGTATTTGACCCCAATAACCTCTTTTTTCTCAAACTTTTAAAAGTAAGGATAATACCTAGAGACTAAATGTGAAGTTTAACCACCCTGTGGTTCACATACATGATGAACATCTATTGGTTCATAGAAGTCCTTTGGCATTATATATCTTTTGTTTGACCTTCTTGCTTCTAAAGCAGCTCGGTGCACTAAACTCTCTATGCACAAAACTTCCTCAATGATCTATTGTATGTAGTTTAACCCTACATTTCTACAAGAGACTGTTTTAGCAGCTTGAACCCGTGATCTCTTGATCACATTTCTCCAATGTTCTTGGAGAAATACTTCTTTTCTACCTTTTATTATTTTAGAAAAATCCCGCTTCTGGTCCGACTTCTGTTGGCATACATGTTGGTAACTCTATCGATTACATATATGGACCCGCCCTTCTACCCTCTTCCAACTTAAGTATCAAGCTTCTACCTTGGCAGGATTAGAACTCATAACTTGTGCCTAACACAACATGTAAGGATCGTCGATGTCTCAGTGTATATTATAATATTATTCATTCTCCACAATCATTTGGTGTTCAATAATATTTATACTTGATTAATAATTAGACAGAAAATAACTTTTACCATCAAATAAGAATTTACATTTTCTATAACCATAAGATATACAACAACAATAACATAACTAATGTAGTTTCACAAAGTCATGTCTCGGGAGGATAGAGTGTATACAGACCCTTACCCCCACCTCAACGATATAGAGGCTGTTTTTGATAGACGCTCAAGGAAAACCATAAGATACAAAAGTAATAAACTTTCATTATATATGTCTAAACATAAGAACTATTGAGTTTAATTTGTCTCTCTAGCTCTCAGGACATTAGGTTATAAAGAGTACAGATACAATTGGAGACTAAAAAAGATCAGTTATTCACAAGAAGAAATTCAAATTTTCAGTTCTTAATTGTTCTTCAGGTGAAATCAATGGATCAATGACATCTCTCCATGTTTTGTAGTCCAATGGTGAGCCACCATCAGGTAGAGGAAACCCGTTTACGAAGAAAAAAGGCGCCCCATATACGCCTTTCACACAACCATACTGTGAAAAAATATACATATACACAAATGTAAGTTTCGGTATCGGTGAAAGATATGTAATAGCTAGGGTAATTGAGCCTAATTAGCATACCTTGAAGGAAATTCTTGTTGCTTGATCAGTTTTGGGGTCAGTAAATCCAGCCTTTACAGCAGCGTAATTCGAATTCCCAATTTTATTGGATGTAAATTTTGCAACTTCATCCACAACAGACGCTTTGGACAAGTTGAACGTTGCTTGGTTATAAAACTTGTCCTGTTCAATCAGGCACAATTATAACCAAAAGTACATAAATATGTCTAGTACCATAATTTGTAACAGAGGAATGTTTTTCGCGTACAATATGATAAGCACTACTCTGTAGTTTGTGAATTCAACTAATTCATGCTTTTCCACAGTTCTAGTTTTTACATGAATGATAAATAATCATAGTAATTTCATATTTGATGAAGTGTTCACTAGATTCTTATAGACTATATGTGCAGTTAATTGTATCATGGTTTAGTTCTTGCCCGACAGAAGTGACTCACAAGTCACACTAAGCCCCAGAGGGGGCTCCTTAGGCCTATGTTGTTCAGACTCTCCAAAATGGTTGCCGCACCCATGTTGGATTCTCCAAAATGCACTACTTTTGGAGTACCCGACACGCACCCATTGAAATTTTTGAAGAGTTTGAGCAACATAGCCTTAG
>JAJOOS010081059.1:0-28915 GCA_029582725.1 Solanum chiquidenum | reverse complement strand
ACCCCGCACCTTGGTCCGGCTACGTGTGTATAATTTACTAACCCTTACATTTACCTCATATTAGACATCATAATCGATGATTGGCTTAGTTATTACTTTGCACCACTCGACACTAGCCTATTAGATAGTATCACACTAAATCTATGTTGATAATTCTTTTCTTGTTAATTACCTCCTTGGTCCGGCAAGTAGCAACAAGGCGAGTTCTAACTTTTGCAACCACTAAAAAGACTTCTAAACAAAAGAATTATCAATGCATGCAAAACACTATTCAAGAATTGCTTACTTACTATTCATACTTTGTTAATCGCTCATAGTTCCCACAACCCTAGTTGTGGAGTTTAGTTACCCATAATCATATGAACACAATTCATTGTTTTAGATGAAAGAATTATGAACTTACGTAAGAAGAAGAATAAACCCAGAAATTCAACTTGAATTGCAATACCAAAATCTAAAAAACGAGCTTAGGAAATTAAGAATTGCTAAAGTTGCAAGTTAATCTCCCAAGTCAAGAACTAGAATAGAATAATAATGTATAACCCCCAAAAATGAGGTTTGCATGCCCTATTTATAGAAAACAAGTCCTAAATTAAAAGGGAAACAAAATAAGGAAAGTTTCGTTCAGGCACGCGTCTTCATTCCTAGAGACTGACTCACGGACCGTCAATGGATCTACGGTCCGTGAGTCCCTTCCATCAGCCAAGACTTGGAAAATATTTCAGCTTCCAAAATCCAGCTTCTCTGAAGCAAACAACGGATGTGCAGTACGGACCGTAGATCGATCTACGGTCCGTCAATCCCCCTCCGTAGCTCCACACTTAGAATCTTCACAAATCAGGTACTAGAACCCTCGCAGTATCCATCTACAGATCAACAATATGGTCCGTAGATCCATCTACGGACCGTCAATGGCCACCGTGGTTCCACACTTGGTCAGATTTCCCTGATTTTTTCTCCATGACTTGGCTGCTGATCTACGACCACCATCTACGGAGTGTCAATGGACCTACGGTCCGTAGATCACCTCCGTAGATGCCCTTTTCTGAATTTATTTTAGTTGTCTCTTAAATTTTGCGCCTGAACATCTTTCCTGTAAAATATGATAAAAACACATAAAAACCAATACGAAAAGGCCCTAGACACACACAACTTGTAAGTGAAATATATTAGAAATACCATAAACTCACGGTATATCAGTTCTCCAGTGCCCTCTAAAGACTCACTCAGGATCCCAACGTTCTTATTCAACTGCTTTAGCTAGAGATTTAGTGCCTTTGTCTAGGGGTCGAGGCATAGGCCAGTCCAATAAAGGTGGCAGGGCTTCTGGTAGGGGTGCTCTAGATTTAAAATTTATAGGTTGGGGTTCTACTCATACTGCAAGTGGTCGAGAGGGCTAGTGTTACGCTTTTCCAAAAAGGCCTGAGGTCGAGTCTTCTAATGTTGTGATTAAAGATATCATTCTAGTTTTCCATTGACCTTCATCTATATTATTTGATTGTGGGTATAATTTATTGTATGTATCTACCTTTTCTACTTACAGATTTGATATGATGTCTAATAGCATGTATGTGTCTATTCATTTTTTTGCACTAGTGGGTGAATCCTTATTAGTGGATCTAGTGTATCGATATTGTCTTGTTTCATTGGTTGAGTATGATGCATGGGTAGACCTTATTATTCTGTGGATTGTAGACTTTGATATTATATAGGGTCTTGATTGGCTTTCTCTGCATCGTTCTATTCTTATTTTTTATGCTAAGACTATGACCTTAGGGATTCGGGTGTGCCGAGAGTTGAGTGGATGGGTGCTAGTGGTTTTTATCCTAGCAAGGTTACCTCTTTAGTTCAAGCTCAGAGATTGGTTGATAGAGGTTGTTTATCTTGTTTGGCTTTTATTTGAGATACTTGTGTTGATCCACTTCCCATGGATTCTATGCATGTGGTTTGAGAGTTTTTGGATGTGTTTCCTACGGATCTTCTAGGTGTTCCATTAGATAGAGACATTGATTATGATATTGACTTGGAGACGAGCACCAAGCCCTCCTTACCATATGGCTCCATTTGAGTTGAAGGAATGAAGGATCAGCTATAAAAATTGTTGAGCAAGTATTCATTCACCCTAGTGTTTCTCTGTAGGGTGCTCCTGGTTTACTTGTGATGAATAAGGATGGTACCATGAGGTTGTGTATTGACTACAGACAATTGAACGAAGTGACAGTAAATATCAAGTATCCTCTTCCTCATAGTGATGACTTATTTGATCAGCTTCGGGGGCATCATTGTTCTCTAAGATTGATTTGGCATCCCGTTATCATCAAATAAAGATTAGGGCATCGAATATCCCTTAAACAAATTTCAGGACCCGTTATAAGCAATATGAGCTTTTTGTGAGGACTTTTGGTTTGACTAATGCTCATGTAGCATTCACGGAGTTGATGAATGGGGTGTTCCAACCGTATTAGGACTCTTTTGTGCTACTGTTCATTGATGACATCTTGGTGTACTCCAAGACCGAGGAGGATCATGATCAACATTTGAGGATTGTACTCTAGATATTGAGGGAAAAGAAGCTATATGCCAAGTTCTTGAATTGTGAGTTTTGGCTTGATTTAATTGAATTTTTGGGACATATGGTGTCCAAGGAGGGTATTCATGTGGATCTAGCCAAGATCGAGGTGGTTAGAGGTTGGACCAGGCCTACATCAGTTATTGATTCAGAGCTTTGTGGGACTTGTAGGCTATTTACGATGATTTGTTCATAGCTTCTCTACTATTGCATCTCCTTTGACCAGATTGACTCAACAGAACATGAGATTCCAGTTGTCTAATGAGTGTGAGGAGAGCTTTTAAAAGGTCAAACCTTATTGACTTCGGCTCCTATTTTTACTTTACCTGAAGAGGGTGTAGAATTCACTATATATTGTGATGCTTCTAGAGTTGGGTTAGGTAGTGTTATTATGTAGAAAGATAAGGTGATCGCCTATGTCTCAAGAAAGTTGAAGACCCATGAGAGGAACTACCCTACTCATGATTTAGAGTTGGCAGTTGTAGTGTTGGTTCTTAAGCTATTGTGGCATTATTTTTATGGGGTGCATTGTGATCATCAGAGTCTTTAGTATATCTTCAGCCAAAGGGATCTTAACTTGAGACAACGTAGATGGCTTGAGCTATTGAAGGACTAAGACATCACCATGTTGTATCATCCAGGGAAGGCCAATGTGGTGATCGATGCTTTGAGTAGAAAGACTTTTAGCATGGGGAGTCTTTCCTCTATTAGTGTGGAGGAGAGACCATTGACGAGAGATGTTCAGAGATTAGCCAACAGTGTTGTCTGAGTACAGATTTCTGAAAAGACCGGTTGCTTGAATGCATTCATAGAGGCTCGTTCTCCCTTAGATAGGATCATACTGTCGGTTCGAGAGACTCCTTACCTAACATCACTAAGGGAGTTTTAGATGGATCCATAAGTTCAAGTTTTTCGCTGTACTTTTGCAAGACAGAGAATGGCTCTCGCAACGTGGGCTTTTTTTAGTTAGAGAACCAAGATTATGGTCCATCCTTTTAATTGACCCATTCTATTAGTCTCATATAAGTCACATGCTATACGGGCAACTATCCAAACCATAAAGAAAATAACATTTCCCCTAGCTAATCATAATTGGGATAAGTCACATGATTCAACAACAAAACTCTACTTGTGAGAAAAAACCATGGTATAAAAGTAAAAAAAAACATAAATAATATTATTAGCCTAAAAGAAGTGATACAGTACCTTCTCTATAAATGTTATATAATATGTAGATATACTTATATAAACTGTTTCATGTTACTTAGGTAAGATATATTAATAGGTAAATGAAACCACATAAAGTTATAAAAAAGAAGAGTGATTTCCTATACAGTTGAAAAAAATAGAAAATCTTTAACCTGAAAAAGAGAATGAATAGATTAAGGTTGAGAATTCTCACCATGATTGAGGTAAGGAAATGATTCTAGCTAAAGGGACAACAGATTATGATCTTAAACTCATAGATTTGGGAGGAAAACTTACTTTCTTTTTAAATACAAAAAAAAGGAAGTTAAGAGTCAAACAAGGGGAAACGAAAAATCCTTTACTCATAAATTTAATGCAAATTAATGGGAATCATTATAGACTTATCAATAGAGTGATGTAGAATTTAAGCAAATATTCTGAGAGAAATATAATAGAAATAGTCCCAAAAAAGACAAAAAAGACAAATAGTAAAAGTGGCCTAAGAGAGGTTCTACATAACCTCTTTTGTATCTAGTTTTGTTATATATTCCATTAGATTTAAGTATTCCCCTTACTCACCTCAATCTAATGGAATTGCGGAGCAAAAAATGAACTTCGAAGGAAATGATGAATGCCTTACTTATAAGTACAAGTTTATTATTAAACTTGTGGGGGAAAGCTATCCTTACAACAAAATCGAATACTCACTAGAGTAACCCACAACAAGAAACAGTCCATTCCATATGAGAAATGGAAAGGAAGAAAACCCTACTTAAAATATTTTAAAGTGTGAGGGTGTCTAGACAAAGTCTAAGCTCCTATACCTAAAAGGGTCAAAATAGGATCTAAGAATGTGGGTTGTGTTTTCATTGGATATTCCACAAATAGTAAGGCATGTCGATTTATGGTTCATAAGTCCAAACATTCAAATATTCATGATAATACAGTAATTAAATTAGATAATGCTAACTTCTTTGAACACATCTATTCGTATAACAGTAGACTTGATTTGTCTAGTGAAGGGTCTAAATGAAATCGAGAAGAACCAAAGAAACATGTACCTAATAGAGAGATTCTTAGGTGTAATGAATGTCAAAGGACATCTACTTCCTTTGGATCCAATTATGTAACATCCCTTCTGGAGAATGTGCCTCAAACATTCAAAGAATATATGTCCTCTATAAACTCATCCTTTTGGAAAGAAGTTGTCAACGCTGAAATTGGTTCAATCTTTAGCAACCATACTTGGGGAGTTGGCTGATCTTCCTTTAGGAAACAAAACTTTGGATTCAAAAATGTTACGACCCAAAAATGGGCATGATGACACTCTTCTTATCCAACCAATACAAGTCAACCTAATAACCAAAATATAACATTAAATTCATAAATAAAACAAGGATAAAAGTTTAACACCATATAATAATGCAGAAATATGTAACACCTCAGTTTTTGAATGAGCTAAAAAGAAATTTGTTCAAGTCACTCATCATTTTTTAGTTTTAAGTCAACTTCAATCACCATATCTTTCAGCACATACATAATTAGGTGGCCCTTGAGCTATCAAATCGAAGGTCTTTGAGTCCTCTTTCCAACGCCGCTAAGTTTGCTAAATTACGAGCTCAGAGTAGAAAGTAATGTTGTTTGAGTGAAGCCTCTCTATTTAAGGCATTCCATTCATTTTAGGAAAGGGTATTTTGGTCTTTTCCTTTTTCCCACTTCTCTTAGAACATTTTTCCTGACCCAATTAAGGGTATAATCAGACGCTAAGTTACTTTCACGTACCTAAACATTTAGGGATTTAGAGCGAGGTTTCAAGAGGAGAAAGGGGGCTGAGTTCAAGTGTTCTTCAAGATTTGTGGAATTCACCAAGAACGTCGTTCTTCCAGGTATGTGAGGTATACCATAGTGATAGACTCATTTTTCCTCACATGATACATCAAAATTCATCCATGAAATCGTTATATTAAGAGATTCTTGATTGGTTCTTGATTGTTATTTCATTCTTTAACAATGGAAGTTCTTAAGTTTCTTGGGTTGAGGATCTTGAGCATGATTTGTGATTGTTGATGAGAATTTGTGTTATTTTTATGAATTTGTGTTGGGTTTGCGAATCAAAAAGAGTTTAGAAGAAATCACTCGATTCTATATGAGTTAGGACCCGAATTGGAGTAGAAACATTCATTGAGATTCTGGGAAGAGGTGTGGGCCGGCGCGCCACCCATAGCGCCCGAACTACTACTGAGTAGTTTGGAGCCTGGCACACCGCACCAGCAGTGCACTCCAAACCTAGGCCAGTAGTTTAGGGTCTGATACCCTGCGCCACTTAGTATGCTAGGATCGTCTGGTCCTTTTCTTTCCGTGTTTCATTTTTGGATGTGTTTCTTTGAACTATGACTATATTCTCTTATTCGTTTTAGCTTCTAAAGTCTTCATTAATCGTTGAGAGATCCTACATGTCCCAATCATATGTATTAAATTACATTCCAAATTAAAGTGAGTTTAAGAATAAAGTTCAAGGGGTCTTTTTGACTCATTTTGAGAATTCTTTTGTAATCAACAATGGTTTTGAACTAAGTATTTAGCAAATAATTATGAGAATGAGAAGAGTTGCATTCATGATTGAAAGGAGTATAATGGAACAAAGTATTCCCAAATGTAACACTTTTACATTTAAAAGAGAGAGAAACATTAATTTCTAAATGAGTTTATGAGTTCAGAGATGTTTCAGAGTATTACCTCTTTTACGAGGATCTTTTGAGTAATTATCTCAAATTGAGAAACAATTATATTTTATACATTTTAGCATGAAAATATATATATTTATGGGGAGTAGTATTGAGCACCTATATGGGGATGAGTTCAGACAACTCAAATTCCTCAAAAACCATGTTGCCAACATGGGTAAATGGTCGTACTTTTTAGATGATTCCCTATTTATTTAAATCAAATCTTAGTAGACGATGTATAGGAAAGTTTAGTAAGTGTGAGTGAGACGATGTATCATCACGTAGCTCATAGTGATGGTTGTCGGTTAGAGAATCTCTCAAATAAGAGTAAAAAGTATCTTATTGTATTTTTATACATCATTGATTTTATATCTCCTATTTTATAATGTTCTAAATATTATATCTATAATTGTTTCTTTTGTATTGGAGTTGAGTTGACATGAGTATGTCTTCTAACCTTACCATTTCAGTGGTCTATGCTTTCAATTTGCGCCTTACATGCTCGTACATTCAATGTACTAACGTCATTCGACTTGCATCTTTTTATGATGCAGATACAGGTTTTCAAGGTAATCAACTGGTGCTTCGTTGATACTATTTGCACTCCAGCTAGCTTGGATGAGCCTTATTTTCTTTTCGGAGGGATTCACAGTTATTTTCCTATATTAGTTAAGTTGTCGGGGGCCCTGTCCCGACATCTATCTTACAATTTAGAGGCTTGATAAATAGTTAGACATTGATGAGTCTCTTTATTTTCCCCTTCTTGTTGAGATGTTTTGAGACAGTTGATGTTGACTTTATAAGTGTTTCCATATGTTTATTGAGTTAAGTTATAATTGAGACATTTTAAGTTTAATTATGTAATTGAAGTTCCTAGTTCTTTTGAGTAAGTGTTCCGCTAAGTAGTCAGTCAGGCCAAGGGTTTGCTTGGGGACCAATGATGGTTCTCAAGTGCCAGCCACGTCCAGGATGTAGGCTCGAGGCGTGACAAAATCATAGTCAACTTAAACAAACAACCAAAACCTAGTTGTCACACGTATAAGCCTCTAATATATTACAATAGAAATAAGAAAAATATAAGTTTAAATGTCATTGTTTCTCGAGTAGAGCATTAATATAATAAAAGAACAAGAGGGTCTGCTGACGTGATAAGCATCTACCTCTCAAGTCTCCCGTTTAAATCCTCAGACAATAATAGAGGAAGGATAATCACGAAGATCCGAGCTTATAAACTACACAAGTGTAGAATGAAGGGGTAAGTACCAAATAATACAGTACTCAGTAACTACACAAATGACCAAAAGTAAAGCATTATTGAACACAAGTACTCAAACCAATCCATCAAAACCTCCTTAACTCAAACCTACAATAATCAAACAACCTAACCTAAATAGTTTTCACTCCACATAACAAAGCACATAGGGAAAAAATCAAGTTGCATCCCAACACAAATAATTCATCATCACAATATTCCACAAATCAAGTGTCATGACCCAAAGTATATCCTAGGTGTAACATAACGTATGGGACCCCAAGAGGGCCTACACAAGTCACTTAGCATAAATCATACCAGATAATAGTAATAAAGATTTCAAAGTAACAATCTTATATCATAAAAGAGTTTGATAAAAGGAGAAGCCTAATAGAAGTCTCAATAAGCCATCTATTATATCAAAAGAGGTGATTGGGATGTAACCCATACATCACATACAAAGTCTGAAAGCTAAAATGGCATAAAATCTATAAAAGTGGCTCGGTCCTCTGAACATGAGAACTCACCAATCCATGAACGCCAACAGATAAACTAGCCAAGAGTGTGAGAGGTAGGAGTGCCTGACCCTAGATTAAACAATGTAGGCACAAGTATGCATTAGTACATGGAATGTACTAAGTATAATAGCAATGCATAGTAGTACGAAATCATGGTCGAAAGGACTTTATATGGCATGCAATGACTAAGCTAAATCATAAGATAAAAGGGTTAGAAAACATAAATTATAATCATGGTCAATGCAAGCTAAACATTTTAAACACTCACGAGATACTTTAGAAGTAACCTTAGATCATTATTGTGGGATGTTTACCATGTAATCGATATAGACCATGTGAGCTATAACATGGAATCTAGTGTCTACCCACACCAAAAAGGGGTGTCCTTACTTGCAAAGGTAAGAATCATAAATCTGAGCTAAAGTGGATCCACTAGCTAATGTCTATCTAAGACAATCATCCTATGGTGGCACATAGTTATGGGATAAAAGATTTCTACTAGAGACCCGATCTTTGCTAACGGGAGAGCCTCCATAACAATATCCTCTCGGTGGTAAGCAAAAATCCCACATAATAGTCATTAACGTTATTTATTTTATCATCCATAGGAAGATACAATTAAGCAACCAATCCAACCTAAAGTTCATTAGAATAGCTCCTTAATCTTGATTCAACTTAGGTGAGAAAATCTTTCAACTTTATGAATCCTTTTGCAGGATATAATTTCTCAATCAAGTTCTAAGTAGTATGTGAGTAATCCTTAAAAAACAATAATAACAACATTGATTCTTTACTCTCAAAGCAACCTTAAATTATGTATATCAATTTCATAAAAGAACATGCATATTTTCATTTCATCTTTCATAGTTCATAAGCCTCATCATATGATCATAGTCTAAGAATCATTGATCATGCATGGGTTCATGCGAATTTAACTCAAAAACCAATCATTTCTTCAATTCATGCATATAAAGATAGAAAACAATCAATTAGATCATAATATAAAAGAGCCCATGATTAATGAATAAAACCCTAACTTTGTTGTGCGAATCTAACTTGTAAAATTGGATAATTTAGTAACCCTACGGAGGAAAGGACTCCATAGGTGAATACTAACATACCTTAGAAATAAATGTCCACAATCTAGGTGAATTGGATTTCTTGAAGCCAAACCCTAGCTTTCTCCTTTCTTATCTCTTGAGAGGATTTTGGGGGTAATCTTGGAGGGAATTAGGAATTTTGAAGAATGATTTAGAATGGGTAGTTTTAGGACCTAAAATACTTATATAGGGCTTAGAATTAGAACCAAAATTACTTAGTTTAGGCATTAATCACTTAGGAAAAAAACTTAAAAACCACTTTAAAATAACTACAGACCCTCTCTACGGTTTGGACCTACGGTCCGTAATGGTCAACCATAAAAAGTACATAAACTTTGAATTTGGACAAACTTTTGGCTGAACTTGTCTAAAACTCATAGCTCTTTCTACAATCCTTAGACACCAACTGTAAAAACCAACTTAACCCTCAAAATTTTCACTAAGTCTAGAATTCACCTATGAGACCTATCTACGACTCATACAAAGGTTGACGGGCCGTCCTGGTCAACCGTCAATGAAGTATCAAAACTTGACTTTCAAAAACTCTACCCTGGGCCTACAGTTCCCTTTCTACGGTCCATAGGTTTGACCCATAAAACCAGTCTCAGATAGTTTTTTGCATTATCCTTTTCTCTTTCAACTTTCCTACTTCCGAGGTGTTATATCAAGATTCTAAACAACATACAAATAAGTATTCATAATAAAATTAAATGTAATAAAATTATGTGGAGAGTCATATAGATTGGTGCATAGATATCCTAACGATACACACCCGTTGTGTCTCAGTCTGTAACCCATGGGGGACTTCTTATTCCATGCATCTGCCACATGCGTCTGGCACAATCCCAATTTCCAGTCAATGATTCCTCCATGAACATGCGGCCCATTCCCCATTTCTCTCATTCTCAGTGATAGCATCACAATAGTGGTACAACATCAATGCAAACACTATAGTGCAATGATCAAATATGAGGATGATAATCCAGCACCAATATTCAAAAACAGTTAATCAAAGCATATCATATAATATGGCCAATTTCCCACAACATAATCAAGTCACACAATTCAACAAGATTCTTATTTTAACCAACGTTGCTTACCAAGTTCACATCATCAATTTACAATACACAATTTTTATATGAATTCCTTCACAGATTCCTATTACTCCCAATCACACCAAGGCATAAAAGGTTTAATAAAGTCAAAGAAGCCCACTTGCCTAAACTAATCAAACAACCACTCGGGAACTTGAGCTTTCCCCATTCATCGAGTCTCCAATTTTAAAAAAATCTAATCAAATAAGTAATCATAATAAGATTTTAGAACTATAAACACTCATATCAAGAGTTTTTCAAAATGTGGTCAAATTGACCCAAAAACCCGATCCCAAAAATGAAGGGTAAATTTGGAAATAAGAATGAAAGTGTGTTACCCAAAAATTTGGAAGTCCCCAAAGAAAACTATTTCAAATATAGAGTTATATGAAACCCATAATCACCATTTTATAAAAAAAATCTTTATTTTTTGAAGAACCCCTAATTTACAAATCAAAAACAAGATTTGAAGGTTTAAATTCAGGAGGAATCAATGGGAAATGAAGATTTAGGATCAAAAGTAATTACCCATCTTTTTATCTTGAAAAACACCTCGAAATTATCTTAAACCGAGCTCCTAGGGTTCAACAATGGAAGAAATGAAAAGAAATCCTGATTTTGGAAAACATAACATTGCTAGGGGTTCCTCGTGAATGTAGACCAACGGGTCATTAAAGCCTGTGAATGCAGGACCTTTCTCCACGAACGCAGAGGCCTACTAAGCAACCCTCTACGAATATGGGGGATATAACGTGAATGCGGAGGCCATGGGTCAAGGCCCTCTGTGAATGCGATCAAGCTCTGCGAATGTTGCAAGGAACATCATATTACAACAAAAAATCAGCAAATGCCAAATTCTAAAAGCACCTCGAGATTCGTTCAAAATCTCGTACAAACAAACTAAATATGCTGCGCAACTAAACTTGACCTTCCTTACTCAATGAAACCATCAAAATATGGATATGAAGTCTCCTTGATCCGAAACTCGTGAAAGTTGCAATTAACTAACATGACACTCAAAAAGACTAAATTTTCATCAGAAACTCTAAAAAATCAACCAAGAATTCTCTTAGGCCTAGAATCATCTCCAAAATCCAATAGAACCATCAGAAAACTGATTTGAGCATCCAAACTCCGAATGTTAACCAAAGTCAACCCAAAGGCTAAAATCAGATCAACTTCCAATCTAAGACCTCAAATCCATAAAACAACTTTGAATATAAAACCAACAACTCTCCTAGACAAAATTCCACTTGTAGGAGCTTATGGAATTGTTGGAATTCCATTGTAAGAATCGAAACTCCGATTGTTGCCAAAAACCACTTTTAAACAAATTTAGCCTAGCAAAATTCAAAAATTTTGAAATCATAACATTCCACTTAAATTTAAAAACCAACTCCACACATTGATTACAAATGACTCGAGAAAACTATAAGGAGGGGTAAAATAATAATTTAATAAAAAAATTCAAAAATGACATTTCAGGTCATTACATTATTTACCACTAAAATCCTTGTTCATGCTCGAACATAAGGTAAAAAAAGTACATGAAGCTTTGAAAAATGGAGGATAAATAGCACGCATGTCGGACTCCATCTCCCAAGTCACCTCTCCAACTAAACAGTGCTTCCATTGTACCTTCACTGTAGCAATCACCTTGGTTTAAGTTTCAAACATGCGTATCCAAAATAGGTATAAGCTCATCCTCTAATGACAAATCTTGGCCCAACACCACTAACTTGTGTGAAAACACATGAGACCCATCTGACACATACTTCCTAAGCACATATATGGAAATTAGGATGCACAGTTCACAAGCTAGGAAGAAAGGCCAAATTATAGGCGAACTCTCCAATCCGACTCATAATCTGGAAGGACCAATGAATCAAAGGCTATGCTTGCCTTTCTTCCTGAATCTCATCACACCCTTCATGAGTGACACTCGGAGCCAAACACGATCACCCTCTATAAATTCCAAAGCTCAAACCCTCATATCTGCATAAATCTTCTATCTACTCTAAGCCGTCAACAACCTACATTGAATCATACTAACCTGCTCCATGGAATCTCTAAGTAAATTTGTATCTAATGAGTCAATTTCTGTTATGTCAAATCAACTGATCAAAGATTTACACCGCCTACCATACAATGCCTTAAATGGGCCCATCTTAATACTTGAGTGATACTTTTCATTGTAGGAAAACACAGCTAAGGGAAAGTACTGATCCCAATGGAAACCAAAGTCAATGACACACGTTTGAAGCATGTCCTCCAACACCTAAATCAATCCCTCAGACTGACCATCCATCTGAGAGTGAAAAGTTGTAATCAAGTCTAATTGAGTACCTAAATGATGTTGTAAGACTCTCCAGAAGTGAATAGTGAACCTCGATCGCACAAAATAGAAACAAGCACCCTGTGAAGTTAGACTATTTAGTTGATGTAGAGTTGAGAAAACTTCTTCGCCAAGTACTTCACCTGAACTAGGATGAAAGGGATGAATTTGGTCAACCTGTCAACCACCACCAAAATAGAGTCAGAACCACCCACAGTGGTAGGCAAACCCATAACAAGGCCCATGGTGATATGTTCAAACTTCCAAGTAGGAATGGGCATCCTCTAAGACACACCTCAAGGATATTGATGCTCATACTTGACTTGTTCGCAAGTCAAACACCTCAATACAAACACTGATATATCATTCTTCATACCACCCCACCAATAGTGTTGACTCGAATCATGGTATATATTGGCTTCTCTTGAATGAATAAAATATCGAGAATAGTGAGCCTCCTCCAAATTAAATCTAACTGATTCACCTACCTTGGACACACAAATATTACCTCCAGTCCTCAACATTCCATCATAATTAAGCACAACCTCCTTTGCTTCACCTCTCAACACCTTGTCTTGAATAAGGCATAACTTCTAATCATTAAACCGGCGCTCATGGATCTGCTCAACCAAAGATGACAGAGGCACAATAAAAGAAATCATATCACCATTTTCCTCTGAAATCAACAATCGGATGAGACAGTTAGCTAATCTTTTAAAATCCCAAGCCAACGGTCTCTCCTGAATACTTAGTGCAACAAGACTCCCCATGATAGGAGTCTTCCTACTCAAAGAACCGACCACTACATTCTCCTTCCTCATATGATATAGGATAGTCATGTCGTAGTCCTTCATCAATTCGAGCCATCAATACTACCTCTAGTTTAGATCTCTCAAACTGAAGATGTACTAAAGACTCCGATGATAGGTAAAGACTTCATAATGTACCTCATACAAATAGTGAGGCCATCACTTAAACAAAAATACCATGACCTTTAGGTATAAATCATGAGTAGGGTAGTTTTTATCATAGGTTTTCAACTGCCTAGATGCATGTAACACCCCGGACACTAGCAAGTTGAACTAGTGAGTTCTAGAGCCTTTTGTAAGAGGTTTGGAGTGTAGTGTGAGGATTAAAGGTGGTAAAAATGATTCCCGTACATAGGATGGAGGTTTAGGGGCTATACATCAAGGTGAGACCCCCCAAGGACCACCCAAGGGGTCCTTGGGGAGGACCCAAAAGACAGCCCAAAAGCTGTCAAATTTCAGCACCTATGTTTGGCCACCTACGGCCAGTAGGTAGACCCACACCCCGTAGGTGGGGTTCGTGGGTCAAGGCCTGCAAAGGCCTGAAATGTTAAGCCACAGTAATCACCTACGAATAAGCCAGCACGAGCCGTGAACCCATCCACGGTCCGTGGGTGGGGTCCATAGGTTATGACAGTTTTTCAAATTTTAATTTTTAGTTAAGTGTTTAGGGGTTAAGTTATTAATTAATTAGGGGTTAAGGTAGGTCGGTTAGTTAGTATTAAACCACCTATAAATACCTAATAGACCCCTAAAACTAAATCATTTTAAATCATTCATCTAAGACCCCAAAATACTCTCCAAATAATTCTCTCTCTAGTAGTGAAGAAGAAGAAGAAGAAGAAGAGAAGGAAGAGGGCAGATTCTCCTTCATTGTTGAGAGATTTGTTTAGGGCTTTGAAAAGAGTTATGTTTAGATATTCATATATGGTTTATTCCCCCATATAGCCCCCTAAATTTTTCCCCAATTGTGGAGTCAAAAACCCAATTCTAGCTAGGGTTGTGCATGCATTGTGGGTAGGGCTTGGTTATGATTCCAATCTAGTGGATAATTCCCAATTCTGATTTATTAAGATTTGTTTAGTGATATTATGATGAATTTATGTAATTTCTATGGTAAACCCTAATCTAAGTTGATGAATGTGATATTTGTGGATTATGCCATTAGAGATGGAATTGAAGGTTCATGAGTGATCTTCCTAAATCAATGTCATGTGTAGTAATTGTTCAAAGTTAGGAACATATAATCATGAATTGAACTATAATATATTGTATATGATGAATCTTGATATGTTAAGTTGAATTTGAACCTTTATGATCAATTGTGACTAGAATCACCTAGTAATGAAAGATGTGATCAAAATACCTTGAGAACCTAGGTATAAAGAAGAGATTAAGAAAGAAACCTTGAGACTAAGGCTTGAGATCATAATAGTTAGGACTTTATAATGAAGCTAATGTGATTACCTATTGATGCTAAGGCTTTGAGAGTAAAGTCTAAAAGAGAATAGAAGTCTAATAGGTAGAATTGTGGTGAGAGGACTATACTCATGTAACCTACCTTATGAATGTTTGAAACTATAAGTGATAGAACCACTTGAACATGGATTGATTGTCAAGGACATCCTTCCATGAGATATGAGTGTTAAGCAAGGCATAACAAGTAAATCTTGGGGTGTATGCTTGGCCTCAAGTGGATATTGAAGATGAGATGGAGTGTCACACAAGATAGGGTCCGGGCTTCAAGTAGAAAGGAGAACCACACCTAGTTGATGTGAGGACTATCCAAGTAAAAGGGGAACTCTTACATAGTAGAGAGTGGGTTTTCCCAAAGTTAGGTCTCATGAGATAGGAGCCTTCATGTAGTTGAGTTAAGGTTTCTAGTAGCAATCTACATATCCAATGAACTAAGACATGCTTAAATAAGCATCTCATAGTGTTCTAAAGCATAATTGAACTAAGACTTACTTAATGAAGTACCTCATAGTGTTGAAGAGTATAACTTGACTTAGACATGCTTAAGGAAGTATCTCATAGGGTCCATGTGAAGAAGGAACTTAGACATAATTAAAGGAGTATCTCATAGTGTTCAAAGTAGAAATGGGTTTAGACATGCTTAAGTAAGTGTCTCATAGGATCCATGTTAGTAATGAACTTAGATGTGCTTAAGAAAGTATCTCATAGTGTTCCAAGGTTTAAAGAGATATGAACTAAGATATGCTTAAGAGAGTACATCCTAGTGTTCTAAAGTAAAGAGAGGAACTAGGTTCCAAACCAAGAAGTGTTATGTTAGTATGAGGACCGAAAGGTGGTACTTAGCATGAATAGTATTATGGGGTGCTATGTATGCATTGCACAAGTATGACTTAGGATTATTAAAGAGAAGTCTTGAGATAGGAATGTGCTATAGTTGCCCTTCCTAGCTATAGTTGACTAAAGGTGAGAGATTCCCTTAGGTATGAGATTCAAGTTAATAATGAGGCAAAGGAGGGTGGATATGACTAAGATGACTTCAAGGTTATACTTAGTGTGAAGGGTAGTATGGGATGCCTTTCATGCATTGCACAAGTGTGTTTTGAGGTTACTTAGGAGTATGATGCCCTTATGGAATAGAGAAGCTAAGAGATTTGACCATGTATATAGGCTATGATTAAGATGACCAAAAAGGGATACTTGGCTTGAGTGGTATTATGGGATGCTATCCTTGCTTTGCACTTGTATGCTTTTGAGGTTACTTGAGAATGGTTCTATTATGGTAGAGATGACTATGAGTCAATTATGCTTGTATGATTCTTATGTTGAAGACTTGGCTTATTATGATTATGATTTATCTCCTATGCTCATTAACTATGTCTTATGTTGACTTGTGATGATATGATGCTTACGTTGGAGATTATGCTATGATTATGTTATTATCTCTTATGCTTATGTCTTATGTTGACTAACCATTTTGAGATGCTCTTATGATGTTGTGATAGCTTTCATACTTGGTACATTTTGTACTAACGCATATTGCCTACATTCTAATCAAATGTAGGGTATTGGAGATTGAGTTCCCTTGAAGGCTAGGTTTCTAAGGGGCAAGAAGAGTTGAAGATTTTGGTGAGTCCTCATAGCTTTGAGGACAAACCCATTATTCCTTTATGTCATTTCTTTATGTTTTAGACATTGTATGGGATGCATCCCAAGTCTTTTATTCAAGAGTTTAATAGATGGCTTGAGACAAGGTTATAGTAAAGACTTCCGTTTGCTTTATGAAAATGTTTTCGTTTGTATGGTTTTAAAGAAGTTTTAAATTTTCCATACTTTTCTATTATCTTATGTTATGATTATGTTAAGGGCTTGTATGAGACCCCTTCGGGGTCAAGTACGCCATGTTACGTCTAGGGGGTACCCCTGGGTCGTGACAAAGCATAAGCAATCACCTTCTTCTTTTGAAACAAGAAACCAGCCAAATCGAATCCTGAAGCATCACAATACATTGTAAAGTCCACGCCCTTCTCAAGTAGAGTCAACGCAGGGGATGAAGTCAACAAAGTATTGAACTGTTGAAAATTCTCCTCACACTCATCATAAAATTGGAAACTCACACTCGAGTCAATCTGGTCAATAGGGCTGCAATAATAGAGAAACTCTAAGAAAACCATCTATAATAGCCAACTAATCACATAAATCTCTGAATCTCGGTAGAAGAAATAGTTCAGTCTAGCCTCTTATTGCCTTAATATTGGCCAGATCCACTCTAATTCCCTCCTTGGACACCATGGGTCCCAAAATGCCACAAAATCAAGCCATAATTCACACTTTGAGAACTTTGCATACAAATTCTCTTCCCTCAACTTCTAAAGCACGATCCTTAAATGTCAAACATGATCCTCCTCGATTCTAGAGTATTCCAAAATATCATCAATGAAGACAATCACAAATGAATGCAAGTAAGGCCGAAACACCATATTCATCAACTCCATGAATGTTGTAGGGGAGTTAGTCAACCCAAAGGACATCACTAGAAACACATAATGATCATATCAATCCTGAAACACGGTCTTCAGGACATTCGATTCCCTAATCTTGAAATGATGATAATTGGACCTCAAATCTATCTTACAAAACAACGATACTCCATATCAAATAAGTCATCACTACATGGAAGAGGGCACTTTTTCTTTATCATCACTTTGTTTAATTATGTATAGTCCATACACATCCTGATAGTCCCTTCCTTTCCTTTCTAAATAATACAGAGCACCCCAAGGAGACACACTAGGGAGAATAAACCCCTTACCCAACAAGTCATGTAACTGGTCCTTTAGATCCTTCAACTCAGTTGGGGCCATACGATAAGGAGAAATAAAAATAGGCTTAGTGCCCAGCTCCAAATAAATAGCGAAATCAATACCTCTATCGAGAGGAACACGTGTAAGATCAGTACGAAACACATTTCAAAACTCTCGAAACACAAGAATGGAATCATAGAAGGTGGATCAACACTAGTGTCCTGGATGAAGGCTAAGTATGACAAACACCCTCTCTCCACCAATCTCTAAGCACAAATGAAGGAGATAACCTGTCTAGGTTAAGAACCACAAGCGCCCTTTCATTCAGCCCTCTGAACACTCGGTATTATTAAGTTCACATCTTTAACATTACAATCAAGATTATCTTAATAAGGAGACAGACAATCCATACCCAAGATGACATCAGTCTACTATACCCAAGATGATCAAGTCTACCCAAGTTTCATACCCCATCAAATAAATAAGACAATATTGATACACTCGATCCACCACTAAGGGATCACCCATGGGTGTAGAAATAAAAATTGGCACATATATGATATCACACATCACATCAAACCCATCAACAAAATATGCAGACACATACGAGAAAGTAGATCTAGGATAAATAAAAATAGACATAGATCAATGGGAAACTGGATAATATATGTAATAACTGTATCTGAAGCCTTAGCTAGGGTCTCCCTAAGAATGCATAAAATGAACCCCCTCTGCCACCTCCATCTTGGTTGGTACCTCTATCCCCACTTTGCTATACTGTACGATAATTACCTAACCTCTACCAAGAGTTCAACTACCTCTACCAGTCGGAGCTCAACTTCGAACTCTTTTCTAAGGCATCAATTATCTAATGTGGCCTAAAAATAAGGTCAGGATCTTCCCCCGACCATGAATAGATCACTTCCATGAAAGATGGTCTGGATCTCCAAAATTATAACAACTTCTCTAATATGAGGATGACTATGACAAACTGGATGACCCCCACCCCCATAACTACTATGACTCATAGGTAGCTTCTATGAAATGTGAGAACCCTTTCCTTGCACTGTAGAACCCACAAGGTGTCTGACCACCCTCAGATGTCGGGATAAATACATGTACCGATCCTTGATGCAACAAAATCCACTACCTCTATAGAATTCCCTTCTTTTAGATAAGGCACCAAAAAACTGCCCTGATGTATGGCCCATTTAGGGTCCGAAAACTCATCTCTCTCTCTCCATCAATTCTACCTCATTGGAGGCACGCACAATGTACTGTAAGAAAGCTCCTTCTCGAGATGCCTAAAATACTATTGATCAGAAAAAGAAAGTCAACCCCTCAAAAATCTATGGATCCTCTTTGTCTTATCAAGAATAAGGGCTACAACATGTGTAGATGACTAATAAAACTGAGCCTCATACTCTCTAATGGATAAGCTTTCCTGTCTCAGACTCTGAAACCTTAAGTGGCTCTCCTCCATCATACTTCAAGGGATAAAGCGGTTACAAAATTCACTACAAAACATCTCCCAAGTCACAAAAAGAGTTCCAACCAGCAATGACCCTAAATAAACTCGCCACCACGCTCTCACTGGTCCGTGTAGGTAGAGAGTAACAAACCAAACTCCACATGACTCAGCTAATCCCACCCTCTCTAGTAAATCTCTGCAAGTAGTCAAGAACTCACGATAATCCTCGCTCTTTCCACCTTGAAACTGGGGTTGAACCATCTTACGAAACCTCTCATTACTACACAACTCATCCTCTGTCAAAACAACCAAAGGTACACCTAGAACACTAACTGCTGGTACATGACCA
This sequence comes from Solanum chiquidenum, assembly GCA_029582725.1. Taxonomy (NCBI): domain Eukaryota; kingdom Viridiplantae; phylum Streptophyta; class Magnoliopsida; order Solanales; family Solanaceae; genus Solanum; species Solanum chiquidenum. The sequence continues at coordinate 9,230 of JAJOOS010081059.1, read as the reverse complement.
CTGTTGACCATGAGACCCACTAGCGGCTAACCCACCAGATTCTGAGAAATGGAATCCTATCGCTCCATTGGTGGCTGACCCACTAGATCCTGAACAATTAGGCCATGACGCTACTTTGGGGGTATGAGCCCCTACTCTTGTCTGAGTTCCATGTGATATTGGTAGAAGAAATGGAAAGTTTTGTCCGTATATTAGGAAACACTTCCTTTAGTTCTTACGAGATTAAGTAAGGTTAATCCCTCACGCCATCGTCAGCATCGCACGCTCGAATCAATTTTTGCTTTGACAAATGATGTGATTGATTGATAATTTTTTAGGCAAAACGTATTTATCAATCTCATTAATTAATTTACTTTTTCTTTATTAATTTAAAATTATTGATTAACTAGCCAATTTGTCTGCGCTTTGCATGGTCATAAATAATTGCATTGAACTTGCATATAATACTTTACTTATATCCATAGATTTAAAAAAATGGAAAAATTAGGTTCTTAAAAAAACATAACTCAAGAACCTCTAATGAATGAATTATTCAAGAAATAATAAATCATTGGTTCTTTAATCGACATTAAAAGGAAAATAAAGAAGAAAATAAGAATATATACAAAGGCATTCCGTAAGAAAAAGAATACATTTAAGTTGCATAATTATACAATTGTGATATATGTCTCAGGAAAAAATTAAAATTTGTTAACAAATTCAAAAAGAAATTACGCATGAACATGAAAGCAATTGTAACTTTTGAACTTGCACAATGAATTCCTTCAATTGATAAGTGACAAACTTCATATCAATGTAAAAATAGATAATATGTAAGCTTATATATAGTACTTTTAAGTTATAGAATTTTATATAGAATATCAAAACATGAATTCTTGGAACTGAGTGCCATAATTATTTTCTGCACAATGAATATACCTATTGTATGTGTATATGCTCAATATAACTGGAGACAATAACTTTGCAGAAACATAAACAACAGAGTTTAAAACATGTACTGAAAAACAACAATTAATAGCATAAGCATAAATTATTTTCTGTAAAAAAAAACATACCAAGATCTGTAACAATAGAATGAAACAGAAAGAAAAAAAATCGAGTCAGCTGAATGCACAATGTCTCCTTAAGAAACTTATTCCCCTCTAATACCCAAGGTTTAAAGAAATAGATCCTCTCAGGATGGAACAATTTTATTCACCAAGGTATTGATACAAAAATAATGGTGTTAGTGAGTCACTCAATATGAGCAAAGTACACGAATATTTAATTGTGCATAAGAAGAAGTAGTTTAGAATTTTTGTTTTTTTAAAATGAGAGAAAATCCCTCTATTTATAGACAACAAAGGTTAGTGTGGACAAATGTTATTGTGCCATAACGGAAATGTTACAACTCTTTGGAAAAGACACAATCCTTTGAAAAGGTCACAACCTTTCATAAACGTTACAACCTTTCATAAAAGTCGCAACTCTTTATAAAAGTCACATATTTTCATAAAAGTCACAACTTTTCATAATATTCATAATTTTTAATGAAAGAGAAAGGCTAGTTTTGGAAATAAATTAATTAAAAGGGAATCCTGATTTATGGTGGCGTCATGTAGGTGGGCCTAGGGTTATATATATATATATATATATATGATTAATTTACGAAATTAATTTAAATTCGTGGAACTTAATTAAATACATAATTTGCATAGTGGAATTAATTTGAAATTTTCTTGGAAAGAACATTTTGCTTTCGAACATACATTTCTTTTCCTAAAAGACACCATGACCTTTCTTAACAAAAAGGTCTGCTCTGAACAAGTATGTTTGCACCTATATTAATTTGCTATAAATAGAGAGACTCTCTCTCATATAGGTATTTAATTCTTTAGTAACCTTAAAAAATATTTTACACGTACGCATGTTTACTTGCAATGTTGTTTCTATCAGTAAGCTGACACAATCATTAAATTGAGTTGCTAATTTCTTTTCCTTTCATTTTGTGTTCTGCAGGACCGAGCTACGAGGAAGATGATTGGCATGGGTAAAAAAAAGAATAGCCTTTATTATTTCCAGCAGAAAGCACTAGTTTTAGTTCTTTTGTCAAATAAAAACCAAAATATTTTATGGCATCAACGTCTTGGTCATGTGTCTTTCAGCCATTTGTCGTTTATTTCAAAACTTAAATTTTTAATTTTAATAAGTTAGATGATTATTGTGATGTTTACCACTGAGATAAGCAAATCTGTAAGTTATTTCCTATTAATTCTATTAATCTTAAAAAGTCTTTCTTTGATTCATTGTGAATTATGGTGTCCCTATCATTCACCATCATTATCAAACTCTCATAATTTTTTTACCATCGTGGATGATTTTATCAGAACTACTTGGTTGTATTTGCTTAAGTCTAAAAATAAAGCTTCTCATTTATTAATTTCCTATCTTTCCATGGTACAAAGACAATTCAATCGTCTTATTACACAGAGTTTACTAATAGTTCAATTTAACAATGTTGTTGGGAAGAAGGAATTCTAAATAAGTTTTTTTTGTTTCCCTACACCCCTAAAAAATAGTGTAGTAGAATGTCAACACCGATCTTTACTTGATGTCGCTAGATCCTTAAGGTTCCATTCTGATTTACCAATAAATTTTTGGGGAGAGTGTGTTCTAACAAAAACTTATTTAATAAATTACATACCACCACTCCTTTTATCCTAAAAAATCCTATATGAGTTGTTGCTTCCTCAAAACCTTCTTATGCACATAAACATGTTTTGGATGCCCCTATTATCATTCAGTTATTCAACAACATTGTGATAAATTTTATGACAGAGCCAGACCTTATACTTTCCTAGGTTATCCTTATGGTCAAAAATGTTATAACGTCGATGATCTGAAAACATATCAAATGTTTGTTTCTCGTGACATGATTTTTCATGAGAGTTTTTCGTGATAAAGAAAATATTATTTCTTCTCTTAAAAAGCAACCACGAGTACATTTTCCATTGTCAATTGATGATCATGATCAAACTTTTCCAAGCTATAGTTCATCACAAGAATCTCTCAATACATGCACAATACATCTAAATATGGCTCCAAGTGACACCATAATTGTCCAACAATCACTAGAACAAATTATTGAACCATAAAGAGCACTTATTGTCCCAACTAGACATCAACTCTCCAAAATTAAACCAGCTCATCTTTAAGAGTTTCTTGTCAAACTTCCAAACGATAATAAAGGTTATTCTTCAGGTTCATCCAACACAACTTGCTCAGATAATTGTCCATTTTAGCCATTCTGTCACTATATTTCTTGCTCCAAATTTTCCACAACTCATACATGTTTTCTTTCATCCCTTACCTACCATAATGATCCAATATCTTATAAACAAGCAATACATGGAGAACAATAAGAGATGGAAGCACTTGAACAAAAATACACGTGGACCTCAAAACATCTCCCAGTAGATAAAAGAGATATTAGTTGTAAATATGTCTACTATATTAATTTTAACTGTGATGGATCAATTGAGAGTGATAAGGCACGCCTTGTCTCTAAAGAATATAGCCAAGTAGAAGGTGTAGGTTATAATTAAATATTTTCTCCAATTGCCAAACTCATTATAGTTCGTACCCATTTAGCTATTGCAGCTATGAGAAATTGGGATCTCCATCAACTGGATGTGCATAATGCTTTTATTCATGGAGATTACATGAGGAAGTTTACATGCAACAACCACCTTGATATTAGTCGGATGAAGATAATAAAGTTCACCTCATTTGTCAGTCACTTTATGGATAAATCTGGCCTCAAGGCAGTGGTTTGCTAAGTTTTATACTGTTATTTTAGGTTTTGGCTTTACACAATCCAAGGCTGACACCTCTTTTTTTTTGTATTGATGAGGAAATTCTTTTGCAACCATTCTTGTATATGTAGATGATGTCATAGTTGTCACCAATGGTTTATTAAATTTGAAATCTTTGAAGGGCTACTTAGCATCTTGGTATCATATAAAAGATTTGGGTCCTTTTAAGCATTTTGTTGGTCTAGAAGTTACTCGCAATTCAGAAGGAATAGTTCTTTCACATCGAAAGTACACACTGGATATTTTAAAAGAACGGGCATGTTGGAATCTAAACCAATAAAATTTCCCATGGAGCACCACCACCGTTTAGCTTTGGATGAAAGTTCTCCTCTTCCAGATCCTGAGCCCATTCACATATTAGTTGATACGATGATTTATCTCTTTGTTACTAGGCCTGTATTTGTAATTCAGTTCATTTACTATCTCAATTCATGAACCAGGCTCGACAGAATCATTGATTAGCTACTCTCTGAATATTATGTTATTTAAAGCTTGAACCGTGCCAATGTAGTGTTGTTTCAATATCAACTCCACTGTATATAAAAGAATTTGGTGATTCATATTGGGAAATTTTTCCACTCACCCGTCGTTCAACCAGTAGGTATATGATATTTCTTGGTCATTCACTTATTTCATGCAAGAGCACCTTGTTCTATTACAACACAATACCATTCCATGGCAACAACTACTTGTGAGTTCATTTGGTTACTCCAATTACTTTTAGACTCGTAGGTCCTTCATTAGAATCTAGTTTATTTATATTATGATAGTCAATCTGCACGTCATAATGTCAATAATCTAGTTTATCATGAACAGACTAAACATATTGAGGTGGACTGTATTCAAATGGGTATGTTGGTTTGTTATCACATTTCAACACAACATCAACTTGATGATGTTTTTACTAAAGCTTTAGGTGTTCAGCAGTTTCAAATATTAATTGCCAAGTTGGGCATTCGGGACCACCATGCTCCAGCTTCAGTGGGTGTAATAGCGTATTTGGTAGTTAGTTATAGGTATGCATTAATTTGAATTTTGAATCATGAATATAGGAATCTTCTAGGTATAGAGTTTGTGTACTCATAGGATCTAACCACATCGGTTGTTCCTGTATTTTGTATCTATAAGAGAGCACCTTGCTCTTTCTTTATTCAAATAATTTTGCTACTCTGGTTTACAACATTTATCAATGTGAATGCATTCTACCACATTAATATACTTTCAAAAAATTATATATAAATTCACTATAACACCTCAGGTTCGAGAAGGGGGGAATTTTAGTTTTTCACCAGCCTGGTTCAAGCAGAGACGACACCACCCACATACCGTAGGTGGTTATGGTCAATTGGTGGTGGTGTGGTTGAAAAGTTAGAATTCTCTATAAATGATTAGTTTTGTTACTTTGTGACGGTTCACCAAGACGGTCTATCATCCAATGCACAAGTTGTAGATAGGACTCGTAGGTGAGTCTGAGACTTAGAGAATTTTTTAGGCCAAGAGTTAGAGCCTACAGCCATGGTCCATGGTCTATCGAGGGACCCATGGGCCTTAAGTATGGTCCATCATTGGGGGTCCATAATTGGTGGTCTCTAATCCCACCCACGACCAACTAGGACGGTCCATGGTTTAACCAACAGATCGTGGGTTGGGGAATGAGTGAGGTCGACAATTATATTTCGTAAGAGCTTTTGGGCAAGAAGAAGAAGAAGAAGGAAGCTAGGGTTTTCAAGTCATGAAGTCTCCAATTCCACCATTGAAGTCAAGATTTTGGTATTGAGGTATGATAGTCTTCATCCATGGAGTCCTTTCCACCATGAAGTTCCTAAATCCTCCAATTTATAAAGTTAGAAATCCCCGTTTGAGTTAGGGTTTTCTTCCATGTCATGGCTTCTATTCAATGTTGATTTATTTGATTGTTTTATGATCTATTATGCATAAATTGAGAAGATTCCATATTTTAAAGATGAATTCCCATGAACCCATGTTTTCTAGATTATGATGATTGAAAGTGGTTTTGAACTATGAAAGGAGAATTATGGAAATATGCATGTTTTTATAAAACTTACAAAATATGATGTAAGTTGCTTTTGAGAGTCAAGCATATATGATGTTGTTGTTGTTAATTGTTGTGAAAGGATTTCTCAAATAATTACTCAATAGGAGGAGGAGAAGAAGAAGAGGAGGAGGAAGAAAAACAAGAGAAGGAGGAGGAGGAGGAGGAGGAAGAAGAAGGAGGAGGAGGAGGAGGAGAACAGAAGAAGAAGAAGAAGATGAAGAAGAGGAAGAGGAAGAGGAAGATTTTGGTATTGAGGTATGATAGTCTTCATCCATGGAGTCCTTTCCTCCATGAAGTTCCTAAATCCTCCAATTTATAAAGTTAGAAATCCCCGATTGAGTTAGGGTTTTCTTCAATGTCATGGCTTCTATTCAATGTTGATTTATTTGATTGTTTTATGATCTATTATGCATAAATTGTGAAGATTCCATATTTTAAAGATGAATTCCCATGAACCCATGTTTTCTAGATTATGATGATTGAAAGTGGTTTTGAACTATGAAAGGAGAATTATGGAAATATGCATGTTTTTATAAAACTTACAAAATATGATGTAAGTTGCTTTTGAGAGTCAAGCATATATGATGTTGTTGTTGTTAATTGTTGTGAAAGGATTTCTCAAATAATAACTCAATAGGAGGAGGAGAAGAAGAAGAGGAGGAGGAAGAAGAACAAGAGAAGAATGAGGAGGAGAACAGAAGAAGAAAAAGAAGAAGAAGAAGAAGAAGAAAATGAAGACGAAGAAGAAGAAGAGGAAGAAGAAGAGGAAGAGGAAGAAGAAGAGGAAGAGGAAGAGGAAGAGGAAGAGAAAGAGGAGGAGGAGGAGGAAGAGGAGGAGGAGGAGGAGGAGGAAGAGAAGGAGGAGGAGGAGGAGGAGGAAGAGAAGGAGGAGGAGGAGGAGGAGGAGGAGGATGAGGAAGAGGAAGAGGAAGACTAAGAAGACGAAGAAGAAGATGAAGAAGAAGACGAAGAAGACGAAGAAGAAGAGGAAGAAGAAGGAGAAGAAGGAGAAGAAGTAGAAGAAGTAGGAGGAGGAGGAGGAGGAAAATGAGGAAGAAGAAGAAGAAAGAAGCTAGGGTTTTCATGTCATGAAGTCTTAAATTCCACCATTGAAGTCAAGATTTTGGTATTGAGGTATGATAGTCTTCATCCATGGAGTCCTTTCCTCCATGAAGTTCCTAAATCCTCCAATTTATAAAGTTAGAAATCCCCGATTGAGTTAGGGTTTTCTTCCATGTCATGGCTTCTATTCAATGTTGATTTATTTGATTGTTTTATGATCTATTATGCATAAATTGTGAAGATTCCATATTTTAAAGATGAATTCCCACGGACCCATGTTTTCTAGATTATGATGATTGAAAGTGGTTTTGAACTATGAAAGGAGAATCATGGAAATATGCATGTTTTTATAAAACTTATGAAATATCATGTAAGTTGCTTTTGAGAGTCAAGAATATATGATGTTGTTGTTGTTAATTGTTGTGAAAGGATTTCTCAAATAATTACTCAATAGGAGGACAAGAAGAAGAAGAAGAAGAGGAGGAAGAAGAAGAAGAGAAGGAGGCGGAGTAGGAGGAGGAGGAATAAAGAGGAGGAGGAGGAAGAAAGAGGAGGAGGAGGAGGAGGAGGAGGAGGAGGAGAAGAGAAGAAGAAGAAGAAGAAGAAGAAGAAGAAGAAGAGGAAGAGGAAGAGGAAAAGGAAGAGGAAGAGGAAGAGGAAGAGGAGGAGGAGGAGGAGGAGGAGGAGGAGGAAGACGAAGACGAAGAAGACGAAGAAGAAGAGGAAGAAGAAGTGGAAGAAGAAGGAGAAGAAGTAGAAGAAGTAGGAGGAGGAGGAGGAAGAGGAGGAAGAAGAGGAAGAAGAAGAAGAAGGAAGCTAGGGTTTTCAAGTCATGAAGTCTCAAATTCCACCATTGAAGTCAAGATTTTGTTATTGATGTATGATAGTCTTCATCCATGGAGTCCTTTCCTCCATGAAGTTCCTAAATCCTCCAATTTATAAAGTTGGAAATCCCCGATTGAGTTAGGGTTTTCTTTCATGTCATGGCTTCTATTCAATGTTGATTTATTTGATTGTTTTATGATCTATTATGCATAAATTGAGAAGATTCCATATTTTAAAGATGAATTCCCATGAACCCATATTTTCTAGATTATGATGATTGAAAGTGGTTTTGAACTATGAAAGGAGAATCAAGGAAAAATGCATGTTTTTATAAAACTTATGAAATATGATGTAAGTTGCTTTTGAGAGTCAAGAATATATGATGTTGTTGTTGTTAGTTGTTGTGAAAGGATTTCTCAAATAATTACTCAATAGGAGGAAAAGAAGAAGAAGAAGAGGAGGAAGAAGAAGAAGAGAAGGAGGAGGAGGAGGAGGAGGAAGAAAGAGGAGGAGGAGGAGGAGGAGGAGGAGAAGAGAAGAAGAAGAAGAAGAAGAAGAAGAAGAAGAAGAAGAAGAAGAAGAAGAAGAAGAAGAAGAAGAAAAAGAAGAAGAAGAAGAAGAAGAAAAAGCAGAAGAGGAAGAGGAAGAGGAAGAGGAAGAGGAAGAGGAAGAGGAAGAGAAAGAGGAAGAGGAGGAGGAGGAGGAGGAAGACGAAGATGAAGAAGACGAAGAAGAAGAGGAAGAAGAAGAGGAAGAAGAAGGAGAAGAAGTAGAAGAAGTAGGAGGAGGAGGAGGAAGAAGAGGAAGAAGAAGAAGAAGGAAGCTAGGGTTTTCAAGTCATGAAGTCTCAAATTCCACCATTGAAGTCAAGCTTTTGGTATTGATGTATGATAGTCTTCATCCATGGAGTCCTTTCCTCCATGAAGTTCCTAAATCCTCCAATTTATAAAGGTAGAAATCCCTGATTGAGTTAGGGTTTTCTTCCATGTCATGGCTTCTATTCAATGTTGATTTATTTGATTGTTTTATGATCTATTATGCATAAATTGTGAAGATTCCATATTTTAAAGATGAATTCCCATGAACTCATGTTTTCTAGATTATGATGATTGAAAGTGGTTTTAAACAATGAAAGGAGAATTATGGAAATATGCATGTTTTTATAAAACTTACAAAATATGATGTAAGTTGCTTTTGAGAGTCAAGCATATATGATGTTGTTGTTGTTAATTGTTGTGAAAGGATTTCTCAAATAATTACTCAATAGGAGGAGGAGAAGAAGAAGAGGAGGAAGAAGAAGAGGAGGAGGAGGAGGAGGAGGAGGAGGAGGAGAAGAGAAGAAGAAGAAGAAGAAGAAGAAGAAGAAGAAGAAGAAGAAGAAGAAGAAGAAGAAGAAGAAGAAGAAGAAGAAGAAGAAGAAGAAGAAGAAGAAG
>JAJOOS010081055.1:0-21835 GCA_029582725.1 Solanum chiquidenum | reverse complement strand
GTAGAGTGTTGTTCATAATGTGAAGCGCACCACATTATGAATATGAGGCTATTGGGTGCTAAGAAAGTTTCACTTCTTCATTCTTTTAGTCGTGCCATAGAGTTTCTCTCTATAATGTCTTCCCTTGTTCTGTATGTGATGGTCATTTGGTCGTAAACTTTGAGGAAGTTTTAATGTTGCAAGGGTTGAGAGAGAGAGAATGTTGGTTGTGATGCCAACTATGACTTGGTGACTTAGTAGGTGTGAGGTGAAAGATTGTGGTGATGACTTTAGTATGAATGGGATTCCGTTGGTTATGCGTGTTGTTGGTAGTATCCGGCTTAGTCATGAGGAAGTTTAGGAAGTTGGTCTCCTATTAGCATACTCATGACTTTGCATATTTCCTCCTTTTCTATTTAGACGCATCCTCATTTACCTGCTTGGATTTGTCAAACTGCAAAGTCCTTGTCTGGGTTAAGAAAGACCTTAAGGAACACTCTGCTGGTCCTAAATCCACTCTATGTGATGTGTTGCACATTTCAACTACACCCTGTGCAATTGAAGGTTTCTCTACTTGAGTATCTTCCTCTGAAGTTGGTTCATGGTGGAGAGATTTAGTGGATATCCAAGGAGATGTCTGCTTCTCTGTGGGATCTCTTTGAATTCTGATAGCATAACTGCTTGCTAATTCCTTCTTGTTTCTGTCATTCGTAGAATTTCCCTCGCTTGAAGTTTTTTGAGCCATTGTTGTCCCATCGTCAACAGATATCTCTTTGCTAAAAGTTTTAACTGCTGCCAAGTGAGTCTGAACTTCAGCTTACTTTACTTTTTGAGTTCTGCATTTTGAAACTGAATCTATTACAATTCCAATGGACATCTTTCTAGATTGACTGGATTGGTGGTAATTGCTGCCAAAACTCACCCTTTGACATCAAGGGATAAGAGTTGATTGTTGGCGATGAGTTAAAGTCTAAGTCTGCTGTTTCACTTTGACATCAAGATATTGAAAATTTGTTGTTTCACTTCCTATGGAGCTTTCATATAATTTGATCCTTTAACCTCTCTGAGATATAATTTACTGAAGTTAATTTTCCCATTTCCTTTCTGTTTTTGTAACTGTTATTTTAGTTAACATTACCTGGTGTGTTCTCTCATCTTACGTATGGTATCCCAAGGATTTGGAGCATGCAAGAAGCTAGGAGCTAAGATATATGAAGAGCTATGTGACTATGATGAAGACTTCTTGAACAATTGTGATTAAATTTATTTTTGGTTTCGTGAAATTCATTGCAAGTACACATTTTGAAATATTGTTTTTCTAGTATTTGTAATATATGAAAAGTTGATTTTTTTATATTCATTGCAAAATATGTATATTTGGATTATTATTTTTGAGTTATTTATTAGTAAATTTGTGCTTGAAATCATCTAAATCGCATGGTAATGTATAATGTGATAGTCAGATATGTACAAAATTAAATTGTAGCATATAAATATTTTTAAATAATATTTATAGCTTATATAACATTGCCACTCTTTTTAATTGTGGCCATAGAACGTTATTAGTGTTGCTTATTCATTTCAAATTGTGGCATGAAAATTATCCAACACAACACTTTACAAATGTTGCTTTAGAGGAGGTAGCAAATGCTACGTTTTGCAAGTGTAGCCTATGATAGTAATGGCCACACTTGAAAAATGTTGTTTGAGGTCATAAAAACGTTTCCATATGAGGCCCTACAAGCGTAGCCTTTGTAGCATAAATGCCACACTTTTGAAGCGTAGCAACTAAAGCAACACTTGAAAAGTGTGGCCTTAGATCAAAGGTTACGCTGGTTTAGGCCACCCCCCGAAAAGTGTTGCCTAAGGTCTAAAAGTGTGGTCTTAGGTCAAAGGCAACACTTTTTGATAGTTTAGGCTACATTTTTTTGAGGTGGCTAAAGACCTAAAATGTTGTAGTGAAGCATGGGTATCAAGAAGCCGACACTGAGTTTTGCTGCTAAATTATTCTGATTGCTAGTGCGAAATTGTGTGTCCCCTACCCAGGCGGACAATGTGCTCACATGGGACCGAGCAGTGATGGTTGCAGCTATGGTAACAGGGTTAGAGATAGACTTTGCCAGCATATTGAATACGAAGATCAATGAGAGGGCCTTCAAGGCCACCACCACCTTTCCCTTCTCGTGCCTTATCTTTCAGCTATGCAAGGATGCATCCGTACCAGTATGTCCATGTTACCGGTTGCTTCAGGAAACCAAGACTCTGCCTATCGTCCTTATTCGGGATGAGGCCAATATAGCTTCACCTCGTATGGAGCACTAGATTGAGGTGCCACCATTGGGAGATGATCTTGTAGCAGATGCAGGTTGATGACTTTACCCCTCCAACCACTACAACAAATGCCAAGGCTCCTCTATCACCGATTTCCAGTGAGGCTTCTAGCTTATCTAGAGCCACGCCCTCTTCAAGGTCCACCGCCATCCCTCTAGCTCGAGTCCAGAAGCTAGAGACGCAGATGGCTGATGAGTCATAGATTTGGACTCATTCAGGGCTTTATTTGGACATATTTAGTGTCCTCAAATGCTCATTTTTTTCCAAAAACTAATGTAAAATCCTTTATTTCTTGGTATTTGGATTGAGGAACAAAGCATGGACACTAATTTTCAAAAAAGAGTGAAGCGAGCTGAAGAACGAAGAAATGAAGAACTGGTGATCGCCAAATGGCCATTACCTCGCCTAAAGTTCCTAGGTGCCAAGCCTTGAAGGAGAAAATCAAGTCGGTGAGAGAAAGGATAATTAAGCATGTCACCGAGTGGTTCCACAATGTAGTGTTGGATCGCCCAAAGTTACAGAACTAGAGGATGTTGAAGGCCAAAGCAAAAAGGTGATAGAACTGACTAAAGGGCGGATCGCCAAGATGATCGGTGATCCCGATTTACTACGCTGAATGGTCCTTCGCAGCATATTTTTGGCGAGTATAAATACTTTTCTGAACATTTAGTTTAGTATATTATCTTTCATTATTATCTATTATTGAGTTTGGGAGAATAGAACTCTGAGTATTGAGACTAAGTTTCCTTAGATTTGAAGAATTGAAGTTTTCACTTTTGAGAAATTGGAAGTGGGTCTTGGAGATTCATCAATTTGGACCTTTGTAAAGATGAAATTAATGTTACCCAGTTGATAGAAACACAATTTGGTAACGATTTTTATCTTTTTATGATGTCTAGGTAAAACCCCAATTATTGGGGTGTGATTATGTGATTATCGACTGATTTAGCTTATGGGTATTTCTAATTGTTAGTTTGAATATTGTTTAAAAGTTATTTCAATCATTAATTGTGGTTAAAATTAAAGGATTGTAGTTGCAAATGCAGTTCTACCTTCGTGTTTTTGGCTTGCTCGAGGGAGAGGTTTTAAAACCAAGATTATTGATTGATGGTTTGTGGGTATTGGTTTGTCATGGGTTCAGCTCGAGAAGAGTGAATCCTAAACCCTTTTTCACACATTCAGCTCGACAGAGTGAATGGACTAAGGCATATGTTGTTCTTATTTTGTATGTTTGTCGATGTTTGAGAGAAATTTACTTGATTCGGGGTAAATTATTTGAGAAAAAGTTTACCTCCTCTATAGTCTAGCCTATTCACTAATTTACAACTATTTTATAATAATTTAAATTACCCATTTGTCTAGATTAGCCTATAATCGAATCAGATCCCAAGAACCCGTCTCATTACTGTTATCCCTTGATATTTGTTGTTGTTGTACTTGATAAGTTCAAACCAAAACCCCCTGTTATTTCAAATTCGTGTCACCGCTAATTTGAATTATGTCTTTATTCGATAATGTCTATTCCTATGATTGACTTGAGAATATTCGTACTTTCCTATTGAATCTTAAACATGTACCACTCCCTGTGGGATTCTACCCCAACTCATTTAGTTGGATTATATATTGACTAACGATCTTTGACGCTTAGAATCAGATGAAGTGTCTTTTATTATGTAATTCAACCAAAATGGCGCCACTGTCAGGGAGTGGAGTTGGTTAAGATTCTTTAGTTAAGTTGAATTTTGTTCTTTTTAGTTTTGGTTTGCTTGTTTGTGTTTTTAAAATAGAGAGTATGAGTGTGAACGGAAGCGATGGTAGCCAAGTGGGACCCCAAGATAACATCAACAACCTCAACGATGTCAACGAGCCTAATCCTAATAATCGTCATCTTATGGGTGGAATTGGTGTCATTCGTTTGCCTCCGGTTGAAGAAAACGATGTGTTTCACATTACTAGCACTATGCTACAGTTCTTGCAATTGAAAGGGCTGTTTGGTGGTTTGGCTCATGAGAATCCTCATGAGCATATTAGATTTTTTTTTTATGTTTGCGGGCCATTCTCCATCAAGAATATATCCCAAGAGTCGATCCGGTTGAGGTTGTTCCCGTTTTCTCTAATGGGGGAAGCGTGTAAGTTGCTGGATAAATTTCCACGAGACTCAATCACTTCATGGGAAGAGCTTGTCACCGCATTTCAAGTGAGATTTTTCCCTTCTTCGAAAATGATGACACTTCGGGACAACATTTAGAGCTTCAAGCGTCTGGAGGGTGAGCCAATTCATGAGACTTGGCTACGATTCAAGAAGTTGGTGCTGCAATGCCCAACCCATGGCTTACCTAAAAATATGTTGCTGCAGTACTTTTACCGAAGACTCGATTCAGTAAACAAGGGCGTTGCTGACCAACTTTCTCCTGGAGGTTTGATGCAGCAACCTTATGTGATAGCAACTCAGCTCTTGGATTGCATGACCACGATCAACCGAGCATGGTACACCCGCGAAGACCGGGCCCCTCACTTTGAAATTGACCAAAGAGCTGATGGAAAAAGACCAAGACAAGGATCAGAACATGGCCAAGATCATGACCCAACTTGACATTTTGTCTAAAAATGTCATGGGAGCTGGTGCTAGGAGTGTCAATGTCGTGGGGTTTGGGTGTGTGAACCCCGAAGAGGCCACGTTTGAGGCATTGTACAACGAAGAGGGGAATTTCCTAGCCAACCAAGGATGTGGTTATCGTGCAAACTACTCGAGGTAGGGTGGTAACCAAGGTTGGATGTTACGACCTGCGTCTAGACCCCATATGCGACACGGCGTACTCGACCCCGAATGGGTCTTATACAAGCGTCTTAGCATTCTTGAACATAAGATCATAGGAAAATAAAGGGGAATTTAAAACTTTCTTTACAATCGAAAACATCTTTCATTAAAACAAGCGAAAGACTTCTAACTTTGTCTCAGACCATTTAATACTTTGAACACAACATTGGGACTTAGCCCACACAAAAGCTTTAAACATAAATAAAATACGTAAATGAAAGGGTTGGGTTCGTCCTCGTAACAATCAGGACTCACCAAAACTTCAACTCCATGCTCCTTAGAAACCCATCTTCCATGTACAAGACATCCAATCACCAAACCCTACACTTTGATAAAAAGGAAGAAAATGCAAAAACATGCTTTAAAAGGGACATTTTGGTTGGAAACCATGCATTATGCCACTTTTTGAAATATCATGAACAATAGCATAAGAGACATACAATACAAGTATAATCATCATACAAGTCATAATATCACATTTGAACAATATCAACATGTAAACCATTACCTTCACCTTAGACCTTCACCTTAGACCTTCACCTCAAGTAACCCTCCTGCTATACCTTGTGCAATGTATGGATAGTGTCCCATACCACCATCCACACTAAGGCACCTCATTAAGGCCACCAGAAGTGAACTTACCATTCATGCCTTTCACCTTTACAAAATATCCAGGCATAAGGGACATAACATTTCTTAAGACATGACAAAGGGAAATTAACTCATAATATAACCCCAAGTATAGCATGTATCGTCACAATAAGCATTTAAGAGTCACATTCTTCAATAACTTCATTTAGAGGACTTTCATACATTAGTCATTAAAACTTAGAGAACTCACTATGACCCTCTCAAAGCCTACTCGTGCAATGCATGGATGGCATCCCATACTACCACCCACACTTCATAGAACTTCTCAAGAAACTACACTGCACATCTCACATGAAGGGAATAGGCATTAACCTACATAGACCATGAGAGCTAAATCATGGAATCCGGTGTCATATGAGATCTTGAATGACATAGACCATGAGAGCTCACTACATCTATACCAAGTTTGTCACGACTCGAGTCTAGACCCCAGATGCAACACGGAGTACTCGACCCCAAAAGGGTCTTATACAAGCCTCTTAGCATTCTTGAACATAAGATCAAAAGAAAATAAAGGGGAATTTAAAACTTTCTTTACAATCGAAAATGTCTTTCATTAAAACAAGCGGAAGACTTCTAACTTTGTCTCAAACCATCTAATACTTTGAATACAACATTGGGACTTAGCCCGTACAAAAGCTTTAAACATAAAGAAAAGGGTTGGCTTCATCCTCGAAACTATGAGGACTCACAAAAACTTCAACTCCATGCTCCTTAGAAACCCATTTTCCAGGTACAAGACATCCAATCACCAAACCCTACACTTTGGTAAAAAGGAAGAAATATGGGTTAGCACACAAAAATGTACTAAGTATGATGACCATGCAAAAACATGCTTTAAAAGGGACATTTTGGTTGGAAACCATGCATTATGCCACTTTTTGAAATATCATGAACAATAGCATAAGAGACATACAATACAAGTATAATCATCATACAAGTCATATTATCACATTTGAACAATATCAACATGTAAACAATTACATTCATCTTAGACCTTCACCTCAAGTAACCCTCACGCTATACCTTGTGCACTGTATGGATAGCGTCCCGTACCACCATCCATACTAAGGCACCACATTAAGGCCACCAAAAGTGAACTTACCATTCATTGCCTTTCACCTTTACACAATATCCATACATAAGGGACATAACATTTCATAAGGTGACAAGGGAAAATAACTCATAATATAACCCAAGTATGTATCATCACAATAAGCATTTAAGAGTCGCATTCTTCAATAACTACATTTAGAAGACTTTCATACATTAGTCATTAAAACTTACAGAACTCACTATGACCCTCTCAAAGCCTACTCGTGCAAATCATGGATTGCATCCAATAATACCACCCACACTTCATAGAACTTCTCAAGAAACCACAATGTCCATCTCACATGATGGGAATGGGAATTAACCGACATAGACCATGAAAGCTAAATCATGGAATCCGGTGTCACAACCCGAGAGCACCCCCTAGTCGTAACACGGCGTATTCGACCTCTCAGAGGTCTTATACAAGCCCTTAGCATGTCGTGAACATTAAATCATATGAAAATAGTGGAAAATTTAAAACTTTTCTCATTTAGGCACTCTTGATCACTAGCAATTTTCCAACATCACTTATAGTCTCATAGGAATCTACCAACTAGAATTAAACTCGTCAAACTTACTACACTCCATAAGGTGAGGATTTCAAGTAAATCCCAACATGAACATCTAAAATACTCAACTTTTCATATCCATTAACCAAAGTGGTTCTCTAAATGGAGAATTTCAAGCAAGCTCAATTTATGAATATCAAGTACACTCAATGACCTTACCATCTAAGCACAGTATCCCTCACTTGGGGTAAACCTAAACAAATTGTTGACCATTTCAACCATTTTCATCCATTTTGGTGGAATCTACCAACCAACCATGCCTAGGTATTATCTAAGCACCCTACTCAAATGACCATACTTAAGATCAATCTTAAAAGACAACTAACTCTTTTGAAGTTGGTCAACACCTACATTCTTCTTCCTTAACTCAACTAGGTGGTACATGCAACCTCAAAGTCAACTTTAAAAAGCAGCATAATCCAAACTCATGGCATAGAATTTCTTTTCCCCATTTCCACTCTCGGATAGGCTCATTTGGGAACTAACAATTTGATATACGGGTTCTATCATCAACTAAACATAACCTCACAATTACCTTGCTAGGTAGGAACACTATCTCCCCCCTAGGAGTACGCCTACACAAGTTCTTCTAACCAACACGAAGGCAACTATGAAGCATTATTCACACTAAATACAATATCACTATCTACTACCTCAAATCTCACAAGTCACATAGCCATAATTGGCATCACAACCAACCTTTCTCCCTCGCTCCTTGTAGCAAAAGCCCTTCAAGTGGTCACAACCTAAAGACCATCGTATAAGTGATAAGAGAGAGAGCTTATAGATCTATGGCATGACATACAGAATGAAGAAGTGAAGTTTTCCTAACGTCCTATAGCCACTTGCTCATAGATGTGTCGCGATTCACACCGATGAACAATACTCTACTAGACGTGGTTTGATACATCCTAAGACCAATCCATAACCTTATGCTCTGATACCAAGTTTGTCACGACCCGAGAGCACCCCCTAATCGTAATACGGCGTATTCGACCTCTCAGAGGTCTTATACAAGCCCTTAGCATGTCATGAACATTAAATCATATGAAAATAGTGGAAAATTTAAAACTTTTCTTTACAATCGAAGACTTTATAAAATAATAGAGAGTATATGACATTATGTCTCAAACCATCTATAACATTAGACTTAAATATATTTTAATACAAACTTAGGGACACGGCCCTTACATAATTCTAAAGACATAAAGTAAAGCATAATTGAACAAGGTGGGTTCGTACTCGAAACTATGAGGACTTCCCAAGTCTTCATTCCAAGCTCCTTAGAAACCTATCTTCCAAGTATAAGGCACCACATCTCCAAACCCTACACTTTGTAGAAAATGTAGAAAAATGGGTTAGCACAAAAAGTACTAAGTATGGAAGCCATGCATAAAAACCATTATAATATACTTAAAAAAGACATTTAGTTGAAACCATGCTTTATGCTCTTTTGAACATCATTCTTTAAAAGAGTTGGAGAACATAAGTCATAAACATCTCAGATATAATTCATCAAAGCACAAAGGATAATAACATCACCATAATCATAGTTTTTAAACATAGTCTCATTGCAATATCACTCATTACAAGACATAATACTCATGCATAGTCAAATATCAAGGTCACTACATCATAATAGAGTAATCACATAAGTAACCCCATGTTGCACTTGTGCCATGTGCAGACAAGCCCATAACCCTATCTACACTAAGTACCACCTTTGAATCACCATGCTCATACTTATCATACATTAGTCTTATCCATAGTTTATACACATAGTAAGGTGACGATCATAAACACTAGCTCATATCAAGGAAAGTCAATCATAAAGCTAATTCAATGGAAGCATACACTTCTCATAATACTCATAATATAATGGAACTACACCATGGCTACTTTAGAAGTCCACTTGTGCCATGTATGACTGGCATCCCATAATACCCCTCATACTAAGTAGATCGCCCATAGGAGTCATTATTCATAGTTCATGCAACATTTTCATATCATATAACTTAATCATATTTCATATACTTCATATCATAAGTAAACCACCCTCATAACCTCTTCACAAGTTCACTTGTGCAATGTACATATGAAGTCCCATACCCCCACATATACTAAGCAAACCAATCAAAAACTCATAAGTCTAATTGACATGCATAATTCATTTTAAGTGAAGTCAATCTTAAAATTCTTATATGCCATACATTCATAAGTTGTCATACATATAGGACTCACACAAGAACTCCTCTTAAGACCCACTTGTCCAATGTATAGGTAAAGTCCCATACCCTCACCTATACTACGTAGTATCTCTCAAGAAACCCTAGTTAGAGCCCATGTCCTCATTCATAAGTCATTTTCATATCTTAGTTCATTCTTACAACATTGGGAGATTTTTCCATAACCGACACAGACCATGTGAGCTACATGGAATCCGGTGTCTTCTTCCCACACCGAAAAGAGAGTGTTCAACTTGCCAAAGTAGAACATTGGTACATTAAAGCATCTAGCTGGATCCACTAGCTAACAATCCTATGTTGGGACATAGTTAAGGGATAAGGAGATTTCTTCTAGAAACCCTTTTTATACTTAATAGTATTGTAGTTTCCATCTCATGAAACCTCTTTAGTGGAAACCTTACACCTTGGTGAAGGAATCCTATCTCATATACATATCCTCTCGGTGCTAAGAACAAACTCCCCTATTTGAATTAACATTTAGTGTTTACTTAAGTTATATTTATGGAAGAATGCACTAGGCACTCAAACCAACATATATCATAATAGCTCATAGATTCTTTAGGTGAGAATGTCATTTCAACCTTAGAATCAACATATATCATACTATGAGAAAACCTTTCATATTATATGCATATTATGTTTATGAGAAAAGTGTTTCATCCAACATATAATACTACCATAATATCAACCTATCATGTGTAGTCATAGCATATCGTACTTAGTCATATCATCATGGTCATGTACATTTCATGCATAATAGTATGTAAAGGTGCATATGAGCACTAGCCTTTCAATTGTCACCATAGACACATCATATTCATATTTATGCATGGAGTGTGTGTGTGTGTGATTTTCCTTACAATGGCACAACAACAACAACATTATCATCATAGACACCTCCCTTCTACAAGGGGTTACAACATGTACATCATATCCCAACTCATGCACAATTCACATATATTGCATTTAAGGATCTTAGATCATGTAAGTCACATATCTAATATTCATCATTCAAGGACATCATTCATGGAATGCATAGAATCATATAATCATTTGGGGATTATGTGGGTAGGGTCCTTCCACAACAGAACGTCATACAATCCAACATATAGACCATACCATGTTCATAACATCTCATTCATACTCATAACATATCATTCTTAGTCATATCTTGGGGTGTAGGGAAGAGGGGCCTTGTCTCAACACTATAATTCATACTAGCAAGTAAGCACCTCCACCATAAGTGGATCAAACCATTCATACTAAGGATACACAATAAGTAAACACCTCCGCCATAAGTGGATCAATAATTCAATAGAGGCCTACTCACCTATTGAAAACCTTCATTCATAGCCTTCAAGGCGTTCTCAAGATTCAACCCTATTTTCTTGATATTCATACATCATATAGGATAACCTCATAATACAGTAATGAATTTCATAGTAACATACTAGATTTCCATCGTTCAATCATCATTCAACACAAGCTAGGGTTTAGAATTGAGAAAGAAAGGGAAATCATGGGTCTTGTGGGGAATTGTTCAAAAACCATAAGTATTACATCAATTCATCCACAAACATTCATATATAATCATAAAGAACCATTACAGATCAATGGAATCAATTTTATAAAGAGACCCACGAATTTGATTGAAAACCTAGAAATTGGGGAACTTTGAAAACTTAGTTGAAAGGGCTTCTTGGTGATAGCTAACCTAGAATAAAGGACTCCCATACCTTAGCCTTAGAATCCCACAAATTTCATGATGAAAAGCTTCCATCTCCTAGCCCTAGATGATCTCCTTCTATGTTATTCAATGGAGGTTTTTGAGAGAGAAGATTTTTGGGAGGGAAAAGGTGTTGGGGTCTTATTTGGGTCTTGGAGTAATTGATTTAATTGGGTGAGTTTTGGGGTTAAAACGACTTAAATAGGGGTCCTAGGCTTGGGGAAAATGAGATATCCTTGAGTTAAAATAATTGGGAAAAGACCCAATAAGTTACTTGTTGGAAACTGCCGAAATGGGATCACTGAAGCCTTCACGGACCGTGATCATCACCACGGCCCGTGAAACGGGTCATGAAGATTTTTCAGCCTGACAGTGATTCACTATTTTGGGGATAACTTTTTACTCCAAGATCGGAATTGGGAAAACTCGGTGGAGTTCGAAAGAGGACTCAGAGACCTTTAATTCTATAGGTCATGGCACACCTAATTCGTTTTGAGCTAAGAGATATGACCATTTGAAGTTGACCCTATACTCTAAGTCTAATGGAAAGCCCTTCATGTGAGGCTCCACAAGCCATGGTGCCTCTCGTGGTCATGATACAGTATCTAGGAAAACCTTCCCCTTAACCCCTAAAAATCTAAGGCACCACCACGAGCCTTCCCACGAGCCGTGAAGTGGTTCATGTGGAGGGGCTGTTTTTGGGCAGCCTTAGTTTAGCGACTTCCTAGCCTACCACGAGCCACACCACGAGCCGTGGTGGTGGTCGTGGAAGGTGAGGCACTTTCCATGAAAGAGAGGACTTCCCTAGTCCTCTTCCTTGGCTCTAACCCTCAAACTTAGCCATCGTTTAGTCTACTAGTTTCTGGATGTCATGGTCGTTTCTTGACGTTTGACCTCTAAAATCACCAAACTAACTTCAGTAGCCATTTTTCATCATTTAAACAAGTTTTCAACTATAAACTAACATCTGAGTCTCTAGTTCAACCTACTAGATTTATTCAAGCCTTAGCTAGGTCTTACTAGTCCGTACGGGGTGTAACATCCGGTGTCATATGACCCCACACCATAAAAAGGTTTTCTACTTGCCTAAGGTAGAACTAGTAACATTTTAGCTTGGATGGAATCCACTAGCTAATATCCTGTGTGGGAACATAGTTATAGGATATGAAAGATGTTCATTGAAATCCGGCCTAATGTAGGGAGAACCTCTATCTAACCATATCCTCTCGGTGCTTAGCCTCCATTCCCATAGAGTATTTCATTTACATCACATCATTGTACTTTAGAGGGCTACCAACATTAGGCCTCCCGACCCAAAGCACATTACACATGACCACCATTAGGTCTACCGATTCAAGACATTAAAACATCAAGTTAAGATACATTCATCATACAAGAAAAGAATGCCTAAGCCTACAAATTCGAGACATACAATATATATAGAAGACAACACTTCACATTCAATCATCATCATTCATGAGTGTCTAATTGAGAAATAGCCTTTCAATACTAACACAAATACATTCAATACAAGATCACCTTAACTTCATTAAATTCCTATTCATATAATTAGTAAGTAAACACCTCCACCTTTCAAGTGGATCAATATGTCAAACACATTCTACTTCTACATGAAATTTAGTCATAACTTGCCTTCGAGGCCATGAATCTCAATTCATCAACACACCAACAATTTACCATAATTCAGGCATAGATAATTATACAATTCAATAACCCAAAGCACTTTAGACATATTACAATCATAAGCTTTCATAATTAACAGACCCACTTCATAAAGACACAATTTAGGAATTGAGAGAAATTATGGGTTCATAGAGTATTTTCATCATAAATAATCAATTAAACACCACTAAAATCATAATATGACATTAGTAACCATTTTAAATTGTTTGAAGAAGGAACCGATGAGATTGATTAAAATCCTAGGTTTTTCATGAACTTGAAAACTTTGAAAACTTCTTTAAAATTGACTCTAGGGTGAAAGCTAACCCTAGATGAAGGATCACCATACCTTGCTTAAGATTCACCAAAAATTTTGATGAAGAAATGCATTGAATCCAAACACTAACTCCCACTTCTTCTTCTTCCTTGAGTTAGAGAGAGAAATATTGAGAGGAGAAGAACTTTGGGGTTTTAATTTTGGTATTTTGAATAATGGGGTAAAATAGGTGTTAAAAACCTTATAACTATATATATATATATATATATAACTATTTAAAATGACACCACAATATTACAACTCAAAGATGAATTTACCAAAAAGTCTTCCACGTGACAGCCCCGTCCAGACACCACTGCCACTTGGACGGTCCGTGAAGGGGACCACGGCCCGTGGTGGCGCCCGTGGTCCTCTAGGAAGTAGCTCCATTTTGTTTCCAAGCCTTTATGAGGACAAGGCATAATCACGGAGCCTCCCACGATCTGTGGTCAATACCAAGAGTGTGGTGGAGGTCGTCGTCTAGCTTTAGACTCATGGATGCAAGGCCTTGGAGCCTTGACACCAAGTCACCTCCACGCCCATCTTCACACCTCGTCAAGGGCACCACGGCCCATGGTGGTGCCCGTGGTCCCTTGACTAGTAGCTCCTCAACTCTACATCATCCCTACCAAGTTATGGCAACCCTACGAGCCTTCCCACGGCCCGTGGTCATGACCACGAGTCATGAAGTGGCTCATGAAGAGGAGCCTTGACTTGGCACCAAAATAGGGCACACTGCCTTGCCATCACGGGTTGAACCACCACTCGTGGTGGCCACCACGGGTCGTGAAGACCCTCGTGGTGATGTGAGGTAGTGTCTAGGCCTAGTTTTTAGGCAGCGTTGGCCCCTCACCATGGCCTACACCAAAAACCTTAAGCCCTTGGCCTTAAATCTCGACGTTAGCCCCTACGTTTAGTCTCTAGTTTAACCTATCATTTTCCAAGTCATTACATTGGAGAAGGGATAAAATTTGGAGAGATCGTTATAGAGAATGGAGGGATCGAAATCACGCTTGGAAAGAAAGGCATGGGGAGAAGGACAGGTACATTCCTCCCCATGAGCGCCAAAAGCCAAAAGATTCTGAGGGAGGTCGGTAAGAGGATATGCTTTCTCGTATCCTCAACACGGTTGAGGGGTCGGACAAGATTTTGAAAGAGATGAAGAAAGATGTGTCGACACTTAGCTAGATGGTTACCTCCCATTCCGTCTCTATCAAATAGTTGGAGACCCAGATAGGTCATATCTCATCTCATTTAAACCCGAGAAAACAAGGGGGGTGGGGGGTTCCCTAGTGACACTATGGCCAACCCCAGGAATGAGGTTTGAGCATGGACTTGCATCGTGCCATGACGTTAACTAAGTCGCTGCTTGGGAGGCAACCCAAGTTTTATTTGCTTTTTTTTTATAAAAATAATGGTGTGTTGATTGTGTAGGTTAAAGTGTGGAATGTGTTTGAAAAATGCAGATTGGCGAGCTAAATGTCCAGTTGGTGACTCGCCGAAGAGGTCGATGAGCCCGACTTGGACCGCCGTTGGACTCAATACATTTTGAAATTAGAGTCTGTAAAACTCGGCGAGCCTAGGAGCAAATTGGCAAATCACCGACCAGGTCTGCGATCACAATTTTGCCGACCGTTTGGACCTCCACATTAACTAGAGGTTTTGTAAAACTCAGTGAGGTAAGTGCCCACTCAACGTGTCGCCGAGTGGGTCAGTGAGTAAAACTTATGTCGCCGAATGGGCAAGAATTGGACGGTTTTTAAAGGCCAAAATTTCAAAATCTTTCACATTCCCTCACTTTTCAATTTTCCAAACTCACACACGTACTATATTTTCCTGTAATTTTGTGTTATTATCGCTTTCTAGTCATTATTTGTGTGTTCGGAGTTGGATTCTTTGCCACCTAGTTTTTCAAGTTGTTTATTCGTTTTCTAAGATTGGTTTTCCGAACACCAAATTTATATTTAGCGATTTTTACTCATATTCAATGATTTTTTATCTTATTGATGTGTGCTAGGCCTCTCTGATTCATAATTGTGTATGTGTGTGCCTATTTTAATTTGAATATCATGCCTATAATGCCTTTATTGTTAAATTCCTAAATTTTTCATGCTTAAGATTGATCGAAATTGTTGGGTTGTGCTTTGTTGATGTTGGGTCTAGTCGGGTGAAGTCTAAGTAACCCACATATTTGCCAAATGATGTAATTTGCACAATGATGGAGCGATTGACGTCATTCTTCAAGGCAAAAGTCATCAAATGGCAAAATTTTGCCAAACCGGGAGAAGTCTGAGTATCCCGAGGGCATGGGTGTAATGGGTCTAGGTATAATTGAATGGGTGCAGGCTTTGATTTTGCTTTCAGGGGCTGCGAGGTTGAATTTGGAAGTTTGAGTTGAAAGAAGGCACGTTTGGCCGTTTGGCGAGCTGAGTAGAGCTCGCCGAACCACTCGACAGTTTGCCGAATCCCCTTTATCACCTTTAATTTCATGCTAAATTTGAGTTTTGGTTCTATAATTTTTTGTGAGAATCCTGAGTTCGCCGAGTGCACTCGGCGACTCGCTGAAAGTCCTTCTTGATCGCCTTTTTTGCCCCCCTAACTCCTAAAATGCACTTTAACCTTAGGTGGGCTAGTCCTTGCTCGACGAAAGCTGTCAGCAATTCACCGAAAGGTCTTTCCCATCGACAACAGGCTAATTTTTATAGAAAATCTTGGGCCAATCCTTTCGGCGAGCCCAATTTGGCTCGCCAAAGTGATTCGGCGACTTGCCGACCGAATCAACGAGTCTGTCTGTACCTATTTTTTTGCAACTGTTCTTGAACTATTTCTAAGCTTTTGATTTTTTTGCAGATATGGTTAGAACCAACCTAGACATTCCGCCCCGTAAAAGAGCACGGGGTACTGTTATAAATGAAGAGCCAACCCTCCTAAAAAGGGAAGAACAGAGGCGCCAAAGGGAGGCAAGGGCAAAGGCAAGAGGCCAGCAGCTGAGATTCCGGAGCACAACTCCGGCAGCGAGGGAGAGGCCTTTAACTCCCAAGATGTATTATCTGAGTTGGAGGATGATCAACCATTACAGTCTCAGAGAGTGAAGATACATGCTAGATCTCGTCCTAACTCAGCTAGAGTCCCTACAGCTTCCTCGCCAGCAGATACAGTGCCAGCTCCGACATCTTTTGTAGCTCCAGTGCCACCAGTGGTCCCTCCTCCCAGGATGCTCAACAAATTAAAAATTGATAGGTTTCAGACTCTTCTTGAGTAGACGCTACTTTCTACTACGGACTTGGATGGTAAATACGTCGGTGTGAGGGAGACACTCCAGTACCACTATTTTGAGAAGTTTACCAGACCCTGGGGCCCATACATCCCTACATGGGTTCGGGAGTTTTACTCGGCATATGATGACCTGGTTCCTAAAGGCAAGAAGATGGCTAGTACTTTCAGATCGGTGGGGTCAATCATGGTATGGGGGACAGTAGTGCACTGCAACCATGATCACATCAATGCGGTTCTTGATAGAGGATCAGATTTTGACTACCCCAATCTGGCTACCACTACGACATCCTTAGATAAGCTCAAGGCCTGGTTAGCTCCCCTCATCTCTGACACCACCCTAAGGTGGATTGAGGTAGGAGTCCCGATCGAGAAGAAGGACTTGTGTGTAGTTGCTAGATATTGATTTGGATTCATCAGCAGCTCCATTATACCATCCCAAAATGAGTCCATTCTCCGCCATTCTAAGGCAGCCTGCCTCAGGTCGATTATGTCTAAGAAAAGAATTGACATGGGACTTATCATAGAGCAAGGGATGGACATTAAGGACAAACAACAGCAGACGTCCCTGACTTTCCCGGTATTGATCACATATTTGTGCTGGCGTGCTGGAGTTCCTCAGGATGCGACGAGAGATATTGAGGGTTCTCCTTCATCTTCATAGACATTCAGCGTATAGAGCACGAGTACACACGGGAGGAGGCAGACAATAGGAGAGCTTCCCCGGTAGAACATATCCGGAGGTGGACGTTTGCTCTTTACCTGAAGAGGCATCTTTGCTTACTCCGGCCTTCAGGTACATCTGCTCCCACTTCTTTCTCCCAGACTCCCGATACTTATACTGCAGCCCAGCCTAACAGGAATATTTAGGCTATGATCCTGAATATGGGGGACCTGGCCCATTCGGCTGATGTACGGGCTACCCAGCTAGAGGTTGCAGTCCCATGGATGATTGAGAGTGCCATCCTTGCTGCACTGACTTCTCTTCAGACTTCTATTGATGATTTGACTGCGTAAGTCGTATCTTGTGAGTGTAGATAGGGGGAGTCTTCTGAGGTGATGGCTTTGAAAGCCAAGGTTGCAGATTTGAGGAAGGACGTGGACTACTTCAAGTCCACAGACTTTACTTCACTATTGGAGGCAGCAGATGATGTAGATACCCTAGCAACTTCTGTGATTCCTTCGGCCACTACCGCAAAAGTACACAGGGATGGCATAGCAGCTAATGAGTCAGAGGCAGAGACCGACGAGGAGGAGATAGAGGTGAGGGAGGAGAGCTTATATGGAGACCTATTAGATCTCGAGGAGACGATTGTAAAGTTGGTAATCCAGACATCGTTAACAGAGATGTCCATGGCTCGGTCCAATGGATCTGGTACTACTAATGTTATACCGGACACTGATGCCCCGACAGATGGAGCAACTGCTTAGATAGGAACTTCTTTACCTCCCTCTCTGTCTTCTTTTCTTGATTTCTGGATATTTTTATTGCATTTGAGGACAAATAGCTTTTTGTTTTGTGGTGGGGTGAGGTATTTCCATACCTACCTCTTGTTTTTTTTATATATATATTTATATTGGGTTTTGTGCAATAAATTGTTTTTTGGCACTGTTTTTGTGGATGTTTGAGCTTGTGGCTCCTTATTTTGAAAGTAAATGATATTTGGACCCTTTCGAAAAAAATTGTGCCACCTCTTGATTGTGTTTTAATGTGGTTGTTCTCTTGCAAATTTAAGTGTAGGTCTTGATCAATACCGATGATTTGAATAGTGCTCATAATCAAACAAAAATGAATGTGCGGCTACGATGAGGCCAAATGAAGTTGCATAGGCAATATGTGAACTTTTTGCATCTCGTTGTGACTAGCCGATTATCAAATTGAGTTTCTTGAAATGAACATTGCGCACTAGCAAAAGTGTGGAGTCTTGTTTGACATTGGTGTCAATGCCTTGAGTGATGAGCTTACCGTGAGCCATGTGTGATGAAACCTAGAATTTGCCCTTTGGTCCGGTTGACTAAGTGATACAATCTCTTGAAATGATCTTAGGCAACAATTTCAAAGAGTGAAACAAGTTGACATTATACCTCTTTTGTGCCCAACCTTGTGAGATGTGTGAACTTTGTTTGAGCACCCTTTGAGCCTTACCCTTTTCTTGGACGAAACTTGATACAACTGTGACCTTTCTTTATCCCATCACCTTTAATACTTATGATATGTGGTTTGTTTGAATATCAAACTTAGGCCAATAGCCTAAGTTGGGGGTGTGGTGAAAATACAAGGTAAATCAAGAAATGTGAAGAAATTCCCCTCTACCCATGGTATTGAGGAACCCCTCCATAGAAAAAAAGAGTAGAAGAAGAAGGAAAAAGAAAAAGAATGAAAAAGTGTTGAAATAAAGTTGCAAAAAGAAATGGGGAGTCCAAAGTTTCATGGAAAATGAATAATGGGGTAAATTTTGAACATGAATGAAATTGTTTAAGAAAAAGGGAAGAAAGTGTTGTTCATACCACATTTCATTAGGATAGCAACCACTGAGCCTCAATGCCCATACCTTTACACGCAACCCTGTTACAAGCCTTGAAAAGACCTTTTTGATCTTGAGTGAGCTGAAACAAGTGTTGATTGGAAAATAAGGGCAAACCTATGGGTGGAGTCATGCATGTGTTCATCTTTGTGAGTGTGAGAGTTGTATGTGATTTCGAATCTATAAATTGTTGAACCACTCTGTGTGAATATGGAATCATTCTTTGTGTGAGGGCATTTCAGTACCTTTGTTGAGCTTGAACTTGCATTTGAAACAAGTATAGTGAACTTGATAATCTTTGGTAATGGTGAGTCACAACTTGAATCTTTGAGTTCACAATTGATCCTTGTATGAGTAAGCTGAGTCTTTCTGTGTGCATTCATGATTGAGTCTTGTGTAGCACTGTTTGAGGCATCCTTTTTGAACTACTGAACTTGAGTTTTACTTGAGGACAAGCAAAAGTTTATGTTGGGGGTGTTGATGAGTTCTAGATTTGGACTCATTTAGGGCTTTATTTGGATAGATTTAGTGTCCGAAAATGCTTATTTTGTGCCAATAACTGATGTAAAATCCTTGATTTCCAGGTATTTGGATTGAGGAACAAAGCATGGACACTAATATGCAAAAGGGAGTGAAGCAAGCTGAAAGAACAAATAAATTATGCCTGGTGATCGCCAAGCCCCTTTGGCGAGTCTCTAAATGGCTATTACCTCGCCTAAAGTTATAGTGTACCAAGCCCTGAAGGAGAAAATCAAGTCGGCGAGAGAAAGGATCAGTCAGCGTGTCGCCGAGTGGTTATACGATGTAGTGTTGGATCGCCCAAAGTTACAGAATTGGAGGATGCTGAAGGCCAAAGCAAAAAGGTGATAAAACTGAACAAAGGGCGAATCGCCGAGCTGATCGGTGAGCCCAACTTACTGCGCCTAATGGTCCTACGCAACATATTTTTAGCGACTATGAATACATTTTTGAACATTCAGTTTAGTGTCTTATCTTTGATTATTATCTATTATTGAGACATGGAGAATATAACTCTGAGTATTGAGACTAAGTTTTCCTTAGCTTTGAAGAATTGAAGTTTTTCACTTTTAAGAAATTGGAAGTGAGTCTTTGATATTCTTCAATTTGGACCTTTGTAAAGACGAAATTAATCTTACCCAGTTGATGGAAACACAATTTGGTAACGATTTTTATCTTTTTATGATGTCTAGCTAAAACCTCAATTCTTAGGGTGTGATTATATGATTATGGGATGATTTAGCTTATGGGTATTGCTAATTGTTAGTTTAAATGCTGTTTAGAAGTGATTTCAATCATTAATTGTGGTTAAAATTAAAGGATTGTAGTTGAAAATTAAGTTCTACCTCCGTGATTTTGGCTTGCTCGAGAGAGAAATTTTAAAACCAAGGTTATTGATTGATGGTCTGTGGGTATTGGGTTGTCATGGGTTCAGCTCGAGACAGTCAATCCTAAACCCTTTTCCACACATTCAGCTTGAGAGAGTGAATGGACTAAGGCGTAGGTTGTTCTTATTTTGTATGCTTGCCAATGTTAGAGAGAAATTGACTTGATTCGGGGTAAATTGTTCGAGAGAAAGTTTACCTCCTCTATAGTCTAGCCTATTCACTAATTTACAGCTATTTTCTAATAATTGAAATTACCCATTTGTCTACATTAGCCTATAATCGAATGACATCCCAAGAACCCGTCTAATTATTTTTATCCCTTGTTATTTGCTGCTGTTGTAGTTGGTACTCAAACTAAAACCCCCTGTAATTTGACATTCGTGTCCCCTAATTTGAATTATTTTTTGTATTCGATAATGTTTATTCCTATAATTGACTTGAGCATATTCGTACTTTCCTACTGAATCTTAAACACGTATCACTCCCTGTGAGATTCGACCTCAACTCATTTAGTTGGGTTATATACTGACTAACAATCGTTGATACTTAAAATCGGATGAAGTGTCTTTGATAACGTTATTCAACCAATGGCCACCTTGCTTCAACATATGAAGTGATGGTGTAACGCCCTGGAAACTAGTAAGTTGAACTAGAGAGTTCTAGAGCTTTCGGTAAGAGTTTTGGAGTGTGGTATGAGGATTAAAATTCATAAAAATGATTCCCATACTTATAATAGGGTTTTAGGGTTTGGTGCGTGAAGGTATGACCCCCTAAGGACCACCCAAGGAGTCCTTCAGGAGGACCTCAAAACAGCCCAAAAATCTGCAAATTTCCAGCAACCTAGGCTTGGCAACCTACTGGCCGTAGGTGGACCCACGCCCCATAGGTTGGGGTCGTCGGTCAATGCCTGAGTTGGCCTTCCATTTTAAGCTTCAGTTCCTTACCTGCAGAGGTGCAACATGCTCCGTAGGTCCACCCACGGTCCGTGGGTGGTGTGGTCCTGGGTCATGAAAGTTTTTCATGTTTTAGTTTTAAGTGAGGGATTTGGGGGTTAAGTCATTAATTAGTTAGGGGTTAAGGGAGGTCGGTTATTTAGTTACTAAACCACCTATATAAGCTTAATAGGCCTCAAAACTAAATCATTTAACTCACTCTTTACACCACCCAAATTCCCTCCAAGAAATCCTTTCTCTAGAAGTGAAGAAGAAGAAGAAGAA
>JAJOOS010081053.1:0-34067 GCA_029582725.1 Solanum chiquidenum | reverse complement strand
TGATTATTGATTACTTATTAAATTCCTGCTATTTGTTTTACATAAACACAAACCCCCCCCCCCTTTGTTATTATCTGTTTCTGGAGATAACTTGACTAATTGAATATAATTGTTAGTTAAAAGTAAAGTCTAAACCATTTTCCTCGTGGGATCGACCCCAACCTACAAGTTGGGTTCTTTACTTGATAACGATCGCTTATGCTTCTGAAAGGAGGTGTAATTTGAGCGTATCAGGAGTACAACCTCAAATTCACCCAGTTGTCCCATTATGCTCCAGAGATAAGTCTGACATGAGAAGCAGGATGAGCTTGTTTGTGTCTGGATTGTCTTGCTTTTAAAGTAAGGAGGGTAAGGCAACCACGTTGATAGGAGATATGGACATAGCCAGGCTTATGATCCATGTGCATCAAGTTGAAAAAGTTAACCTGAAAGATAGAGAGGAGTTATGTAACAAGACATCCAAGACAATAGGTCATGAATCCAGACAACAGAAGACCAGAAATGCAAACTGGTCATTTTTTCAACAAAGGCCAACTGGACCTGCACCATCATCAGCTAGTGCACTTGTACCAAAGAACAGAGATGAGTTCAGGTACCAAAACTCCCAAAATTCCAGAGCTAGACCCACTTAGTCTCAGGGTAGTGTTGCACAAAGTGCAAATTGGACTCTTACATGTGCTAAGTGTGGTAGAAACCACCCAAGGGCATGTCGTCATGGCTCCAATAGTTGCTTCAAGTATGGGCAGATAGGTCACTTCATGAGAGAGTCACATAAGAACAGGCAGGGTAATGGTAATGGCGGCAATTGAGCCCAAGCTTCTTCAATGGCTCTAGTAGATAAGGATGCTCTAAGAGGAGCAAACCATCTGTATGATATCACCAGTCGCAAAGAGCAGGAGAATTCACCAGATGTTGTCACTGGTATGATCAAATTCTTTACTTTTGATGTATATGCATTACTTGATCCAGGCATGAGTCTATTTTTTTGACTCTGTATATATAGCTATGAAGTTTGATATTCTTCCTGAATGACTTTTTGAGCCCTCTAGTGTTTCCACACATGTTGGTGAGTATATTCTAGCCGAGAGAGTTTATCGTGATTGTGTCATCTCTGTCAATCACAAGGACACTATGGCTGACTTAGTTGAGCTAGACATGGTGGACTTTGATGTTATTCTAGGTATGGACTGACTTCATGCATGTTATGCCTCATTTGATTGTAGAACTCGAGTAATTAAGTTTTAGTTTCTTAATGAGCTAGTTATAGAGTGAAAAAGTAGTTCAGAAATGTCTAAGGGTCGTTTCATTTCATACCATAAGGCCAGAAATTTAGTCTCTAAGGGGTGCATCTATCACTTAGTTCGAGTTAATGACTCTAGTGTTAAGACACCGCATATTCAGTCAGTTCAAGTTGTGAGTGAGTTTCCAGAGGTATTTCCTTGAAGTCCCTCCTGAGAGAGAAATAGACTTCGACATAGACATTCTTCCTGATATTCGACCTATCTCCATTCTTCCATATAGAATAGCTCTAGCTGAGCTAAAAGAGTTAAAAGAATAGTTGAAAGATCTTCTTGATAAAGGTTTTATTTGGCCTAGTGTCACACCTTGGGGTACTCTGGTCTTATTTGTGAGGAAGAAAGATGGTTCTCTTAGGATGTATATTGACTACCGACAATTGAACAAGGTCACCACAAAGAATAAGTATCATCTTCCAAGAATTGATGATCTTTTCGATAAACTCCAGGGTGCCACTTGCTTTTCTAAAATAGACCTCAGATCTGACTATCATCAGTTGAGAGTAAGGGAAAGTGACATTCTGAAAACAACATTCAGGACCCATTATGGTCATTATGAGTTTGTTGTTATGTCTTTTGGTCTGACTAATCCTCCTGCAACGTTCATGGGCCTTATGAACAGAGTGTTTAAACCATATCTTGACATATTTGTTATCGTGTTTATTGATGACATCCTAATTTATTTCAGGAGGGAGGAGGATCATGCTAGCCATCTCAGAATAGTCCTCCAAACTCTCAAAGATAAGGAATTTTATGCCAAATTTTCTAAGTGTGAGTTTTGGCTTGAGCCTATGGCATTCTTAGGCCACATTGTATCTGGTGAAAGGATTCGAGTTTACACTCAATAGATTGAAGTAGTCCAGAACTTGCCCAGGCCCACATCTCCAACTGATATAAGGAGTTTCTTGGGATTGGCTGGTTATTATAGAAGGTTTTTCTAGGGGTTTTCATCTATTTCATCCCTGTTGACAAAGTTGACTCAGAGACAGTAAAGTTTTAATTATATGAAGTTTGTGAGAAAAGCTTTCAGTTATGGAAAACTCGGTTAACTACTGCCCTAGTGTCGACCATACCAGAGGGTACAAGAGGCTTTGTTGTTTATTGTGATGCATCCAGAGTTGAACTTGGGTGTGTATTGATGCAGAATGGCAAGGTTATAGCCTATGCCTCCCGAAAGCTTAAGAATCATGAGAAGAATTACACAACTCATGATCTCGAGTTGGTTTCTGTGGTATTGATCACTTTGGAAATATGGTGTCACTATCTCTATGGTGTTTATGTAGATGTGTTCACCTATCACAAGAGTCTTTAGTATGTTTTCAGTCAGAAAGAGCATAATCTTAGAAAGAGGAGGTGGTTAGAGTTACTCAAGGATTATGACATAAGTATCCTCTATCACCGAGGTAAGGCTAATCTTGTTGTTGATGCTTTGAACATGTTAAATATGTGAAGTACTACCCATTTTGAGGAAGGCAAGAAAGAATACGCCAAAGATGTGCACAGACATGTACATTTGGGAGTCCATTTGTTAGCTTCTAATGAAGGTGGAGTGGTGGTGATGAATAGAGATGAATCATCTCTAGTGTCTGAAGTGAAGGTGAAACAACACCTAGATCTTGTTTTGGTTGAACTAAAAGTAAATCTTCAAAAGTAGAAAGTGATTTCTTTTGAACAACGGGGAGATGGTGTGTTGAGATTTCAAGGTAGATTATGTGTACTAGGGGTGGATGAACTCCAAGAGAGGATCACGGAGGAAGCTCATAACTCCAGATATTAGATCCGTACCAGTTCTACAAAGATTTACCGTGACTTGAGAGAGAAGTCTAATGGTGAAGTAGCATGAAGAGTTGTATTGCAGATTCCGTTGCCAAGTGTCCGAATTGCCAACAAGTCAAAGTAGAGCACCAAAGGCTCGATGGTGTGGCTCAGAATATAGCTATTCTTAAATGAAAGTGGGAGATGATCAATATGTATTTCATTATTGGCTTGTCGCGATCTCGTAGGCAGCATGATTTGATTTGGGTGATTGTAGATCGGATGACTAAATCAGCCCATTTTTTGCCGGTAAAGACAACAAATTCAGTAGAAGATTATGGTAGACTATATATTCAAGAGATAGTCCAACTTCATGGACTTCATGTGTATATCATTTCTGATAGGGGTACACAATTCACTGCTCAGTTCTAGAAGTCTTTTTAGAAAGGTTTAGGTTCGAAGGTGAACCTTAGTACAAATTTTCATCCTCAGACTGATGGCCAAGCGGATCACACAATTCAGACTTAAGAGGATATGTTGAGGGCATGTGTGATCGATTTCAAAGGTAATTGGGATGATCAGTTATCTCTCATAGAGTTTGTTTACAACAACAACTATCACTCAGTATTTAGATGGCTCTTTATGAGGTTCTTTATGGGCAAAGATGTAGATCGCCTATTGGTTGATTTGCGTTTGGTGAAGCTTAGTTGATAGGGCCATACTTGGTTCATCAAGGCATGGAGAAGGTGAAGATTATTCAAGAAAGGTTGAAAACAGCGCAAAGTCATCAGAAATTCTATACAGATGTTAGGAGAAGAAACTTAGAGTTTGAGGTGGATAATTGGATTTACTTGAAGGTTTCACCCATGAAGGGTGTTCTGAGATTTGGCAAGAAGGTGAAACTCAGTCCTTGGTATATTGGTCCTTACCGGATATCCAAGAGAATTGACCCTAGATTATAAGTTGGAGCTACCTTTAAAATTAGCAGCAGTCCATCCGATGTTCTATATTTCTATGTTGAAGAAGTATATGGGAGATCCTGCACTTATTGTACCTACCGAGAGTATTGGTATCAAGGATAGTCTATCTTTTGAGGAGATTCTCGTTCATATTTTTTATCGCCACGTTCGCAAGTTGAGAACCAAGGAGGTTGTGTCAGTAAAGATCTTATGGAGGAGAATCAACTTGTTGAGGAAGCTATTTGGGAAGCTGAGGAGGATATGAACAAGATATACCCTCATCTCTTTCCTTTCGGAGAAGTTCTAGACCAAGGTAATGACTTTTTGTAAAATACTCTTTAAATTGATATGTTGAATTATGTTAATTGCATATTGGGCGTTTGAGCTGGGTGTTAGATGTTTCCCACCCCTGTTCTACGTAGATGATCTCATTCGAGGATGAATGTTCCAAAGGGGGAGATATTTTAACACCTCCTACCTTGAAAGAGCTAACTAGAAGTTCGTACAAGTTACCCTTCAATTGTGAGTTTTGGGTCAACTTCAAATGACCATAACTTTTAGCACATAAGGAGTTAGGTGGCCACGAGGTATCAAATTGAAGGTCTTTGAGTCCTCTTTCCAACGCCGCCGAGTTTGCTGAATTCTGAGCTCGGATGAAAGAGTTATGCCCGTTTGAGTGCAGCCTCCCTATTTAACAATGAAGTTTTATATTCTTCAAATAGTCAAATCGAATGAACTTTGAATGTGGATGAATTTTTTATGACTTCAAATCAGATTCAAATTCAAACGGAGTAGAAAACCAAAAGTACAACACTGACTTATTAGGTGAAGTTTTCATATTCTTCAAACCAATTGCACAGTCTAATTTACTCAGAGTAGAAAACTATAAAAGTTTTTAGTTTCCGAAAATTAGACACAATCAAATTTCACACGGAGTATAAAACTACAAAAGTTTTTCTTTTTTAGTCTCCAAAAAGGATAAAACATATTCTTAGATTATCGCATAGATATGCTTTTCTTTTCAAATATACTAAAACATTTTGATATAGTATCTTATCAAATCAAAATATGCATATCTCATTCTGCAAACTAAAGAATTTTGAAGAGAACACTATTTGCTAAGAAAAATTTATTCAAAAAATATATGTTTTGCAGATCTTTTTCCAAAGACACACATGATAAATATTGAAAGAGTTAACTTTTAGAAACTATTTTCATCCTTATATAAATAATACAAAGGTTACCCGGTGTTATCTTTAACCGGAATACCACCAATTCTTCTGGTACATTATCACTTCGACCATGCTAAACAGGGAACCAAATTTTAGAAAAGTAGTGCAGTAATCTTGTACTTCCATGATCAGTTTCCCTAAATTAGTAGAATACAAAAAATACCAGCAGTATATTAATTTCCTTTAGATACTTAGTGTAAAAACTTTGAAGAACTTGGTAAGAAACAACAAAGTTTAAAGAGTATTTTCCTAAGTAGATAATTAAAATTAGTAGAGCAAATAGAATCAGAAACAGATTAGAAATAATATATGAAATATTTTTATCAAAGAAGAAATTGAGCCCACTGAATTCAAAGTATGTCCTTAAGGAAATTATCACCCTCAAGTAGCCGAGGTTGATGGAAAATATCCTCTCATGATAGAACGATCTTACTCACCGGTACATCGATACCTATAGCCATAGTGTCAGTGAACCACTTAACGGTAGTAGAGTACACTTAGAATACTAGATTTAGTAGTAGAAGAAGAAGTCCAGAAAATTGGTTGTTATAAAATGAGAGGAAATATCTATATTTATAGACAACAGAGGCTAGTATGAACAAATATTTATTGTGTCTTATCGGAAAGGTCATAACCCTTGAAAAGTTACAACCCTTCGAAAAGGTCACAACCTTTCATAAAAGTCACAACTCTTCATAAAAGTCACAACTTTTAATAAAGTCACAACTCTTCATAAAAGTCGCAACTTTTAATTAAAGTCACAACTCTTCATAAAATTCGCAACTCTTCACTTTCTATTCACGCCTTTTAAAACCCAAAAAATATACTGTGAAGGGGTAGGGGGACTTTGTAGAGACAAAGCACACTATACATTACTTGATATATTTTTCTATAATTGAGTCATTTTTATTATATTTATTTGTTTAAATACACATTGATTGTAGTTAATTAATTGAAGGTTTCCTGATTAACGATGCCATTATATTTTTTGTTTTTGAGGAGATTGTGAGATTAAATTTTAGTTGAGCAACATCACTTCAAAGCGTTAAGATATTAGTGATTGAAATTTTATAGTGAAGGTTAAAATAACAAAACTTTGACGCAATTTAAGTGAATAAATTAATTGGTTAGCTATAAGGTTCATTTTTTAAAAATTACTATATTTGACGTAAGAAATGATCCATAATCGAGAGACATTATTTTGAAAAGATTGTTGATTTACCCTTTTTGCTCCTACACATCAAATTAAATAAAATATAATTCAAAATTTACGCTCCTAGGTTCTGGCTCCTACTCATCAAATTAAATACTTGGAAAAATATCACTAAAATTAAAATTCAAAATTTACCTTCTTGACTCCTACTCATCACATTAAATTAAATAAAATTCTAAATTTACTCTCCTATAGTCCTACTCATCAAATTAAATGCTTAAGAAAGAAAAGAACTAAAAGTCAAAATTTACCTTCTTAGCTCCTACTCATCAAAGAAAATAAAATAAAATAAAATTTTACTGTCTTAGCTCATACTCATCAAATTAAATGCTTAAGAATATATCACAAGAACTAAAATTTGAAATTTATCCTTTTGACTCCTACTCATCAAATTAAATCAAATAAAGTTTAAAATTTATCCTCGTGACTCCTACTCATCAAATTAAATGAAGTAAAATGTTGTAAACAATTACGAGAAATTACTAATCCTCCTAGATCCTACTCATCAAGACAGAATGTATTACCATAATCCTGACAATTTTCCTATATATACAAATTTCTTCACTCTCCCTTTGCTTTCAATCCTCTTTCATTTGCATCCTCAAACAACCCAAGTTATCAGCTTCACTGTAACTTTCTTCATCAACTCTCTGTATTTTTTTGTATAGAAATCAAAGTCAAGTTCTTGTTTGTTTTCATCAATCAAAGAGTGATCGTTTATTTATTTTTTTGTTTGTAGGGTTCTTTAATCTTATGGTTTGAGGTTTGATTTTTGTATAAATTTTTTATCTTTATGATGAATGATTGGTCTTTTTTCATTCTAGACTAGTGATGGACTGCAACAAAGAAGAGGCCATCAAGGCTAGAGGCATTGCTGAAGAAATGCTGGGAAATAACAGAAAGAGGACATCAATAGAATCAGGTGAAAATTGTAAAGTAATTGCTCATCTGCCTGGGCAGAATGTTTAGTGTATTAATGAGGGAAATTGGCTAAAATCTACACGGCATAGACAACATGTCAATTACAGTGATAATCTAAGTGATGAAGATAAAGATGAAGAAGAAGATGCTTCTTTTAAGGAGGTTGGATATAGGTCTCCTACTAAGGAATCTGAGGTACAACATTTGTCTCATGCAACAACTCTCAATGGAGAGGACAAGAAATTAAAGGACAATTTGTCCTCTAAAGAGAGCTCGCAGAACACAAAGATGGAAATTGTGACTGCAAAAGGAAATGTTGATATCCTCAACCTCTGCATTAGCCTCTTGTACTACTTGATTACGTTCAAGTTGTCCTATTAGACATTTTAGTTGTTTCTTCTTGCATTAGTGGCCAGGTCCATACTTATCACCACATCTAAAATACAAGTGATTGTTCTTCATGTATTCATAAACCTCAGGGCTCAACCTGTAAGTAGTAGGCCTAGTTGCCTTCATACTAGTGCTCTTAACAACATCTGCATTTCCAACTGGGTTGAAGGTGTTTTGTTCTTCTTAAGGGAAGCCTCAATAGCCTTCTCTTGCATTCTGGCTTACTCAATGTCAAATCTAAGAGAGTCGAGCTTAAACATCTATACAACAAACCTTATCTCTTCTTTTTAGCCCCCAATAAAACTAGAAACAAAATAAGACTCAATAAGAGTTGGATTTCTCACCAATATTTGAGCCTTAAGATCTTCAAATTTACTCAGAAACATATCCAAAGATTTAGTTTGTTCGAGCCTATTAAAATCCTCCACTATATCATATAAGTGTTCCACACCAAATATATCACATAGCTCCTCTTTGAATTCAGACCAAGTCAAACACCCCTACTTAAAACTAATGAACGGTACTATGCCTTATCTAAACCATTCAAGTAAAGAGCAACGGCCTCTACTTTTTCGTTCTATCCATTCTATACAGGTTAAAATATCTCTCACATTTTTGAAGCCATACCTAAAGAGGAGGAATGGGAACCATCTAGAGTCTGTTCTATCGATTATGCTGAGCTGGAACGGAAAGGATGACATCTCTTTGTTGCTAGTCACCTGGATCTCGAGGAGGTACCCTTTCAAGATTAGTCAACCTATCAAGTATCAACTCAAGCATATCCTGAATCCTGATTGGTGTATTATAAACTGCTTATTGATTCGGCAAGAGCTCATCCAGTGCTTCATCATACCTTGCAAGCATGTCATCTACCACTCTAAATCTAGTTCCTTCCGCCATAGCTACAACTGACAAGTCATAAGGATCAAAGCTCTGATACCAAATGTTAGGATCTGTGTGAGTTTAGACTCAATTTCTATGGAATCAAATACAAAATATTAATCAAACCAAACAGCTCAGTATTTTGGGGCAATTTTCATGTATTATTATAAGCAAATAACAACTTTTTTTTGAAAACATATCTTTATTATTAATAATATAATAATTACAAGAGAGGGTTACATAAGGTCTAACACATCTTCACATGTAACACAAAAAATGGAAACAACTACACTAGGCTAAGCTATATATTTAGGAGTTTCCATCGAGGAAGGCTTCTTCTTCAGTTACATTTTCTACCGAAGTCGAGGCCTCCCCATTAGTCCTTCATAGTGGCTCATTGTAATGCTCCAAATATCCAAACTATGACTCAAGCCATTCGTTAAATGCATATAGACTCCAAATTTGATGATTTCTAATATTGGATATATTGAAAATAATTTCTTAATATAGGAAGATATTTTGATGTGAATTAAGGTTATAAGGAACTCCTAGAGTATTATGATTTTGTGACCTCATACCAAGAAAATTAAAGATCGTGAAGCCTTTGTTCCAACACCTTCGACCGTTTGTTAATCCAAGTCATGTGCTAAAAGTTATGCCCATTTAACTGGCACTACTGGTCCTATGTGATTCGCCTCTCGAAGTGGACGTTAGTTGCACGACCATGCAACATAGTCAGTAGCACTATTAAGGTCACGCGAAGTATGCTCTAGTTGTGTGACCATACACCGGCTCCGAAGTTATTTAAGTCTTCTCTTCTCTTCACGTTTTAAGAGGGGTGTTTTAATCCTTTCCTTATCCCCATAACCCTAATCCATGACTATTAACTTCCCCCAGAGGTCAGATTCTGGGAGATTTTATAAGTTACAACAAACACTTCTCCTCTTCTTCCCCAACACTTCAAGAAGCAAGACCTAAGGTTAATTCTCAAAGTCCCTTTCCTAAGTTCTTCGTCAAGATGTACGTTTGAACACTCCCTACTTCAAACTACTCATACAAGTTTCATATTCTATTATTCATATTTTCTAAATTACGATTTGAGGTTTGAGTTGAGAGATGATTCCATGAAAATTGATTACAAATTTGTTCCTCTATTGTTAGTTGTGTTTAAATACTTTATTATGATTCCAGAAATTGGATTGTTGGTTTTTGAATGGGTGAATTGTCTCATATTATTTTGAAAAGGGTTTTTTGTACAAAAATAAGGATTTGGAAATCTATGCGTCTTTCAAAAGCTTTGGCTTAAAATGATGAACAAAGGGTAATTTTCCGTCCTAGTTAGATGCTAATGACTTTACATTTTATATATTGTTTTATAACTTGGAAAGACTTGGATGTTGGCATTGAACAGAATGTCTTAACATAAACGAGACGAGTTAAGAGTTTTAAATGGCTAACTATGAAATTGACATGGTTACAATGGCTTGCAAGTCTTTGTATAGCGATACCAATGGGAATATGTCTTATTCGAATAACTCTTATTAAATGGAAACTTGTGAATGTTTTAATGGGGGCTTAAGGAGAGTTTCATAGTAACATTGATAAGGTGTAAAGTCCTTGTGAATCATTAGTCGAAACCGCATTTGCCGATGTGGGAGGTTCGTGTCCTGAAATATGGATGACCATTGTAGGTTGTTGATCGGAGCAACCTCTACAGTCTTTTATTTGGGAGAGTTTCATTCGCCAGATTCTTATATTTCTCAAGTTTATGCGACAAACATGGATTGGGGCCCTCGGGCGGGCGGAGGCCGGACTCATATAGCCAGTGGGTCACATTATGTCATCAAACACTACCTTACTTAGGATTAATGATTTTTGAAAGGTCTATATCCAAATGTTTTGGTCTGCACTTATGATTTTGCATGTATTGTATATATGTATATATATATATATATATATATTGTTTATCCTTTCCCTTGGGTTGCATGCCAGTACTCAGTGTACTGACCGTCCTCAGACGCTATATCGTTTCATGATATAGGATCGGAGACACAAGTTCGTGGTTCCAGGCAGCAATAAATAATTAAGGGATAACAATCAACATTGTGGTGAGTTTTCCCCTTCTGGAAAGTGGACTTTTCTTTATCGGTCTTTCCTTTGGTTTTCATGGTATGTCGGGGGCCATGTCCCAATGTAGACATTGTTATTCTGTTAGTAGAGGTTTCGTAAACCTATGGTTAGTTGGATTTGTTTTTTTCTAATTAATAATCAAATTGGTTTTCATCTTTTGAGTTTTCTTGAACATTGATTAGAATGGGCCTTACTTTACGCATTGGTATTTAAAATTGGTATTTGTATTGGATTACCTGGATTAAGCAGATTGGTTGATACTCTCGGGCTTATGGGGTTCCGAGTGCCATGTCACATCTAGGGTGGGGTCTCGAGACGTTACACTCATAATGCCATCCAGAGTGCTTTTCTTTTTTGAACCTAAGGGATGCAAGGTTGAGTTTATTTATCCTCAAAGGTCCTCTAGTAGTAACATGCATATGTTGTTCTCTAGTCTAAGTTTCATTTATGTCTCCTATTGTAGTGTATCTAGCAAGAGAGTCAGGTACTGCATTAGCCTCCCTAAAGTAATGCATCACCTCACAATCCATATCTCTGATCATTTGTTGTAACTTGGTCAGAGTCTTTTTCAGAGGCCAAGGGGGCTGTACCAAACCGTGAATCATGTTCACTACCATCAGACTATCCATTTGATATATGACGTGAAAATTAGAGTTACCATGACACCATTCAATCCCATGTAAAGCTGTTTGCAACTCACAAGAATAGTTAGTAGAAAATTTGATCGATTTGACAAATGCCATAATCATCTCCCTATTTCCTCGCCTAACAATTCCCCCAATTCCAGCCAAACTCTGTCTTGACATGGAGCTACCATCTGTATTGATCTTACAAGTATTTTATTGAGGTTTTTTCCAATTGAACAGTATGCTATTGATCTTCGGCTTGTTCTCAGCTATGGAGTATATAGTATTCCATCCCCAAGTAGCATCCATTCTACTGAATTTCTTGGATATAGTTACCTGAAAAGAGATGTATTTCTGTTATCATACCTTTTTGCGTTTCTTGCTTTCCAAATTTCCTAGAGGATGAACCAAGGAATGAGATGGAGCAAATGCTTGTGTACTTCATTTTTGTTTTGCAGTAGACTACCACAATAGTCCAAAGTGCCCTAAACAATGTTGGAATTATGAACTATTCCAAGAGGGCATCTAGCTAAATCACTAGTGGTGAACATATGGTCTAGTGTCTCCAGTTGAGAGATAGTGCAACAAGTACATCTAGTATCCACCTGAATACCAAATATCATAATGATATTATTGATAGGAAGTTTCCTTTTAATGACACTCCACATGAAGAAAGAGATCTTAAAAGGAATTCTTTTTCCCCAAATTTGATTAAAAATGGGATTTTTCTATTGTCCCTGTCGAAGAAAATTCCAAGCAGAAGAGCAAGAAAAGTTTCCATCAGTAGTAGGAGTCCAAATGCAATGATCTTTCTCCTCCATATTTCCAATGTCCACTTGAATCATCTGTCAAACTAGTTGATCAGAAAGAATGTGAGAGTCTTGATCTCAATGACTGTCAATAATGAACTGTCTCACAGTGATGCTACCGGGTTTTTTCGGAGTTGTACTTTATTGACTAATGGACCTTGAAGAGGCCAATTATCCCACCAGAAATACATCTTGCCTTCATTGATTTCCCAGTTAATCTTTTGTTCCACAATAGGCCTGATATGAAGAAGCTTTCTCCAAGCATTAGAGTGTTTTGAGCAAATAAATTTGGCCACCATGTTGGTTCTAGGAAAATATTTGGCTTTCATAAAGTTAGACCATAAACTATTCATGGTTTTAAGCCTCCACCAACTCTTAGCTGCGAAAGCTTTGCAAATATCAAACAACCTTTTGAGATCCAAACCACCTTCTTCAGTAGGATAATACATAATCTTCCAAGAGCACCAATGAAGTTTATTGTTTCCTTCTCGATGACCCCAAAAGAAATTGGAGAAATAATCTTCAATTTGATAAAGGATAGTCTTAGGGGGTTCAAGAGCAGCAAAAATATGTAGAGTTTGTGATTGGGGAATGTGTTTGATGATAAGAGCCTTGCCACCGATAGAAATGAGATTATTTTTCCAACCACTAGACTTATTAATCACCATAGTGGCTAAGTCACTGAATAGGCTTATATTTTCCTTCCCGTATAAATAGGATATCCCAAGTATTGAAAACGAAATTGATTATAGCTTGTCCTGTTGAAGTTTGCTTTTAGTTACTGCAGTAATTTTTAGTAAAATAAGTTATTTAGTTTAAGATGAATTTGAATTTTAAATTTTCATTGGGTTGTTTGAGTTGTTGAAATATTTTAAGTTGTTTTGAATTTAAACTTATACAGATTATGTTTTTTGTTAGGTTGTTTTAAATTTAAACTTATGCAGATTATATTTTTTATTGGCTATATGAAGCCCCTCAATGCTTAAGAAAATTATTGAAATAAATTTCAGGTATGTTCTCATGGAATTCAAAGAAGCAAGAGGTGGTGGCTCAATCTTCTGCAGAAGCAAGAGGTGGTGGCTCAATCTTCTGCAGAAGCAAAATACATCGCCGCTGCTGGTGCAACTAATCAAGCTTTATGGTTAAGAAATATTCTACGTGATTCGGAGCAAAATTACATTGAAGCTACTGTCATTAAGGTTGACAACAAGTCAGCAATATCTATGGTCAAAAATCTAGTGCAACATGGTCATAGCAAGCATATAAATGTGAAGTTTCACACTATCAGGTAAGTAGAAAAGGATGGTGAAGTTCAACTTGTTCATTGCAGCTCAGATCAGCAAATTGCAGACAACATGACCAAGAATTTCCTAAGGGAATATTTGAAGTTCTAAGGGCTAAGTTGGGACTATCCAAGAAAAATCTCAAGGAGGAGTGTTAGAAAATCAGATATTTCTAGATAGGTTTTTGTTTAATGGTTCCTTTTTTAAATATTATATTTAGTTTGTAAAGGAAAGGGTTCCTTATTTTATGAAATATATTTTGTAAGAAAGTCAATAGTGTTTGGATATGTATGGTCATCTATTGACTTTGGAAAAGCTCAAGTAGATATATGTGTGTATGCCTTTTGAAATCAGATATGAATGGAAAAAAAAAACTTGTTGCTGAAGCTTAT
Source organism: Solanum chiquidenum (assembly GCA_029582725.1). Taxonomy (NCBI): domain Eukaryota; kingdom Viridiplantae; phylum Streptophyta; class Magnoliopsida; order Solanales; family Solanaceae; genus Solanum; species Solanum chiquidenum. Next base: position 20,180 of record JAJOOS010081053.1, on the reverse strand, counting down.
CCTTTTTCTCTAAAATTTCAAATTCTAACAGTATCAACTCAAGCGTACCCTGAATCTCGGTTTGTGTATTACGAACTGTTTGTTGACTCTGTAAGAGGTCATCCAGTACTTATCATGCCTTACAAGTTTGTCCTCTACCATTTTAGATCTAGTTCCTTACGCCATATACAACTCACAAGTCGCAAGGATCAAAGCTCTGATACCAAATGTCAGTATCTGTGTGAGTTTAGACTCAATTTCTATGGAATCAAAAACAAATTATTAATCAAACCAAACAACTCCGTATTTTGGGTAAATTTTCTAATATTATGATAAGCAAATAACAACTATTACAAGGAATCAAATGAACTAAATGACTCGACACTTCTGGGACATTTTCTGATTTTAAGATAAACAGTGACAACTACAACTATTAGAAATAAATTGGATTGGTACTCTACCAAGCTCGGATGGAGAACTAGAACCTATAGCAAGGAGGAGGAGGAGGAGAAGAAGAAGAAGAGAGAGAGAGAGGTGAGGAAGATACCAATGCAATCATGCTTCTCTCTGTCCTGTCAGTTGCGGTTATAACCGTATTACATCAACAGCTCTGTTGACGTGACACGATCCTGTCCCTAACAGCTCATTAATCTAAAACCAATCTCAGTCATAGAAACCAAGTTGGTTGTTTGTTTCCTACTCCCTTGAATTCAATTACGAACCCGCACTTCCACATAATTCTTCTTTTATTCCAGATTGTGGGTAGATGGTCCATAATTCATATTAAACTACACATAAGGAAATGCAGGGAAAAGGGTCACTAGCTGGGGCAGTTGAGGGTAGGTGGTTGCATGGTGGACGGTAAAGGGTTAGAGGAGTTCCACCACTCCTTGGAGAGCAGTTGAATAGTTTTAGAGCAAAAAGGTAAAAGGATTAATTATACCTTATTAAGAGGTTATATTCAGAAGGTTGTATAGGACAAAAAGTAATCCTCTAGATAAGCGATAAGGGACAAACTTGCACCAAGCTGGAACCACCAGTACCCCCTCCTATGTGTCCCAAAAAAATGCCACAGTCCTAATCCTATGTGCACTCCAGGAACCTAACCTCCCCAAAAAGGTACTCTATAATTCTTTTATGAAGTTTCCATATATTGAGCCTTGATCTAGAAAGATATACACATGAAGAGTAGTTTTCTTTTAATGTTGGATTATGTTAAAAATTATAATTAGTATCACACGTAGATGTAACTCATTGTGAATTGTCGATTAATACTTTAGTGGGTGCAATTACAGTCCAACTTCAGGTCTTTGCTTAGCAATTTATAGTGTATGATTTATTTTGATGTGAGGAATTATTTTGGTAAATTGTATTGCATGACCGAATATACAGAAGTCATATTTTGGAATTAAATAATGAAATCATGAGCTGGTTGTCTTCATGGTTGAAGTTTGTTCTCTTTTTCTTCTGCCACTATAATATTATTCATGTGCATACATGGTTATTTGTTATGCTTATAGTTGTCCTCCATCTCCCTTGTGTCTCTGGCTTTCTTTTTCTTTGTTTTGAGTTACCTGTGTGAATATGAGTTCACTTGCATTCTGAGATGCTTCTCATGCTCTCAAAACAAAAACTATTATTTTATCAGATGTCTTTTAGTTTCATAAGGGTAGTCACTCCAAATTTCTATAAGTTTAATATATGCATGCTTAGAACTAATTATGCAATTTTATGTTGTGCAGCTGTACAATTCCTCACAAAGAAGTCACTCTTGACTGCTGTGCTGAAATTTATCCTACTGCTAAGCTATTATAATATTTTTAGTTGTTTCTGTTTGCTTTGTGTTACAGAGATTGTTGGAAATCTTACGGTAAATACCTTCTTCACAAACATTGTAGGAAATTCCCATAGCTTGAGGTGTGTTAAAGGACACTGTCCTTAAGGATATTTCACCCAATATAGGTGTATCCCCATGATTCAACAAGCTCTTTTAGTATAAAACAAGGAGCCACAATCTAACCAAGATTAAAATCAAAGAGAAACTTAGCATATACGAATATAGAAGAAAGGATTGTCATTCAATTCTTCCCCAGAAGGAGAAGGACTTGGAGTATATATAGATATAAGATATCACATGAATATTGCTCATCATGAATAAGGCTTCAATGGTTTTAATATGGACAGTATTAATGTCAATAACGAATAGAATCAAATGTTGCAACGGTAGTTTTTTGGAGTTAATATTTGACATTAAAAGAGGTATTAAAATGATGGACAATCAAAGTTATGTTAAAGTAGGAAATTAAGATTGTCAACACAATCTTTTCTCAAAAGAAGGTTATTAAGGCTATTCAATTGTAGAATCAATTGTCTGTTACAATTGTTTATGGGAAGAAATATTTCCATTTGAGATATAATACTTGTTTATCCCAACAATCTCCTACATATCTCAAAAGGAATATAAAGGAATATAATGAGATAAGAAGTTTTGCTTCGTTTTCACATATGAGTACAATATATTGAATTTGGTGTTCATAGACTATGAACCAGACCTAGATAAAACAAGATTAAACTTACAGAACAATTGGTGAAGTTTAGAACTCTATGAACCATTAGTTCTTTTGTAAGTCCAACATCTTATTCTATCACATTATATCCGCACAATTGTTTTCGTTGTCGCGGTTTTGCGCTAAAGAAGCCATGCACGTGTCGTGGTATTCATGAGTGCTCTAGAAATCTGTCACAATATCATAGAAGCACCACCACTTCACAATGATATAGGTCCAATCATCAAGTGTATTCTGCATAGATATACACTACCTATAAAGGATATGATTTGGATTAAGAACTTAATTCAGCCTCACTTTGCTTTGTAGACTGTTGCACTATATTCACACATCATAGGAGGGACATAATTTTATAGTGCTTACTTGAATAACTAATGACTTGTTATTACTGATATGAACCTAATCCATGGGATCTCCAATCAGATAGGTTGAATTACCATCATTGTTGATCTTCTCAAATGAAAAAAGTCTTATTCGCCTCGATGTTTCATTTAGTCAGTGAATTGTTCAGTTTCACCCTGACTCCACATAATAATTTCATCTCACAACAGCTGTTTTATCACATTATGTCTCAAACAGATATATCTAATTTTACCACGAAAAACAATTTTATTTCAATTGGAATCCACACTAAGAGTTGTCTTATCCATTTAGTCTCGTCACCAATTAACATCACAACAACTAACTCTGTTTAGTTGATTTTTCTATTATGGCGCCAATAATAATTCATAATTACTAGTGAAATTTTGAGATTCACATTGCATCATTGTACCCTTCTAGTAAACAAAATATTCAATTTATTTGAAACTATACTTGTGGTACTTTTCCTGTATTACCAATAATTTCTTTCCAATATTAACACATCAAGAAACAATAGCATTTTCAACAAGAACATGAGAAATATGATCACTTATAAAATTTCAACAACAATTTTTTTCTACTCTAATGTTGCATTCAATCACATGACAATTGATTATCACAAATATCTATATACAAAATTTATTAGCATACCATTAAAAAACTTTGATCTTATTTTTATTTTCTTAGGATCATGTAACACAACATTAACAAGATACCCCACAGTTTTAAATATTTCATAATTGAGGAATATGATAACATAGTTTGCCGTTGACAAAACAACAAATCATTTTGAATCTAGCCATAGCTAATTATTTACACTAAAACAAAATATATCCACCTGCTAAGTCACCTCTTAAGTAACTACACATTTTGGTCAAAAGAAAATGAACGAATTTTTAACCCCATTTCGTTACTCATTCTCAATTCAATTTTGAAAAATTCTTGATCAACAAAATCATAGATAAAACAGTTTGGAAATGAAGTTTATATCAATTATATATAATGATTACAAATTTAAAAAATACTTCATGTGCTAACCAGATAGCAAATTATATATTAGAAAACATACCACCTCAATTTACACCTACCGAGTGATGTCATTATTTTTAGTATAAAATGCTTAGTAGCATCAAAATTTAACACCCAATCTTTTCATATATTAGCCACAAGATTTGCTCGAGAAATGACCACATGAATAATATATATCATCCGCTTAATTTAATATAATATTACTTAACGGGATTATCATTTCTCTGAATCTTCTCCTACATAGAGGGGGGTATTATAGGTTACAATGCACCAAACAAAAAGATTATTACTTTCATTGAAAGTAAACAAATAACGTAATGCAAATTATAGCATGTCAACATACCTTGTTACTTGTTAGCATGAACCCAAGAATTTAGTTACCTAATTGCTTCAAAAAATTATTTTCTTTGTTGAAGAGCTTCTCCTCATGTTGAACCTCTTAATTAATTCTTTTTCTTTTTCCAATACGAGAGAGTCCCTTCCAAGAAGCATTTCCATATTTCTCAGTATAGTGCCAAACCAAAGCCATTACAGTAACCCATTTAATTGCCCACTCGGACTTATAATTTCTTTCCGGACTATTGAGTATTTTCCATAAGAACAAAGTAGAAGAAATATCCTTAAGATTGTTGGAAATCTCACGGAAAATACCTTCTTCACGAACATTGTAGGAAATTCCCATAGCTTGAGGCGTGTCAAAGGACACTGTCCTTAAAGATATTTCACCCGATATAGGTGTATTCCCCAGGATTCAATGTAACAAGCTCTTATAGTATAAAACTAGGAGCCAGAATCTAACAAAGATTAAAATCAAGGAGAAACCCAACATACACGAATACAGAAGAAAGGTTTGCCATTCAAATCCTCTCCAGAAGGAGAAGGACTTGGAGTACATATAGATATATAAGATATCACATGAATATTGCTCATCATGACTAAGGCCTCAATGGTTTTAATATGGAGAGGATTAATGTCAATAACAAATAGAATCAAATGTTGCAACGGTAGTTTTTTGGAGTTAATATTTGACATTAAAAGAGGAATTAAAATGATGGACAATCAAAGCTATGTTAAGGTAGGAAATTAAGATTGTCAACACAATATTTTCTCAAAAGGAAGATCATTAAGGCTATTCAAATGTAGAATCAATTTCTACTACAATTGTTTATGGGAAGAAATATTTCCATTTGAGATATAAAACTAGTTTTTTCCAACAGAGATCGGTATTACAAATTGATCGGATGATTTATCATATCATATGCTATTTCTTGATTATCCTGCAGGCAATAGGGGCTATCAATTGTATGGCGTGATGGGAACCTATTTGGTCGCAATACAGACTATATCGGTGCAATCTCCGCCATTGAAGAAGGATTGCAAGGTCAAATAATCATTTCCAAGTTGCAAACGCCGTTTTCTGATTTAGAGCTTAATGTTTGAGCTTTATTATTTCCTTTTACAGGTTCACAACCTAGCATATATGGGTCACCCTTGGCTGGTAAATTGTTTGTGATCATTGGTGCTAGTGGAGCTGGAAAGGCAATTGCTTATGTCGCAAAGGAAAACGGGGCTAGGGTGGTAATTGCTAAACGTACCTATGTTAGTACTTCATTTCGAAATTCTGTCTAGCCCATGACCATGAAGTTCTTCACACCCTGCCTAGTACTTCCACTCTAGTATTAATTGTCAACTATGTTACTTCATCCTAATGTTCTGTCTGATTTCTTGAAGAACGAGCGCGTCAACTTGTTGAGATAGTTGGAGCTAAGGCCTTATCTCTTGAAGAGCTTAGCAATTTCCATCCAGAAAATTAGATGATTCTTGCAAATACCACCTCCATAGACATGCAACCAAAGGTTGATGATAACAAATATCTAAGGTTTGCATCTTTGCACTCATCTTAGATAAAAAGTGTTAGCATGATGGATAACTAAATAATTGTATATACTAATGTAATTATATAGTTCTATAAATTAGTATTATTATATAGATTGATTGTAGAATCAGAGAAATAAATATTGTGATAGAGTAGCTAATTTGGAGGGATAGCAAAGTAGATAGAGTAGCTGATTTGGAGGGATAGCAAAGCAGATTTATAGGAATTAAATAGCAGATTTGTAGAGATAGAATAGTCAATCTTTATGGATAGGAATGCTAGATTTTTAGGGATGTGTAATCTTTATACTCCCTATTTAATGGAAAGACTCTCTCACTTTGAGAGGCATTCAACAGAAAATTAACATGGCATTAGAGACAGGTCCATCCCCATTTGGGCTCTCGGTCCATGCTCAAGTTGGGTCTGCGCATGAAAGGCGGGTGTTAGAGTGGGTAAAAGCCCATATTGGTTGAGGAATGGACTGGTGGTCTCCTTATATGTACTTGGGCAATCCTCCCCTCATGAGCTAACTTTGGGGTTAAGTTAGGCCCAGGTGCCATATCCTTACATGGTATTAGAGTCTTCTATTGGCTATCTTATTTCATAGAGTCATATGTGGTTCTATTTAAATTTTTATTTGAAAATCTTGATTTTTGTTTACTGTTCGTTGATAATAAGTCCTGCCACCTATGACTTTTGTTCTTGGTCATTCTAGTTGCTTTCTTGAGTCTTTGTAGTTTTCATAGCTATTCAAAAGTATGGATCCACATCACTTTGAATCATTCAGTGTTCGTTTCAGTAGAAAAAACTATTCTTCTTGGGAGTTTCGATTTCAGTTATTTGTCACCGTCAAAGAACTATGGGGCCATATAGATGGAAGTGATCCTGCTCCTACTGACCCGACAAAGCTAGGTGAATGGAAGATAAAAGATGCTTGGGTGATGACATGGATTGTAGGGTCAATTTACCCTCTTATTGTTCTTAAACTCAGGCCATAGAAGACAGATAAAGCCATGTGGAATTACTTACAGAAGGTTTACAACCAAGATAATAACCCAAGACGCTTTCAATTAGAGTATGAAATTGCAAATTACTCTCAAGAAGGACTTTCTGTTCAGGATTATTTTTCTAGATTTCAAAATTTATGGGCTGAATTTATAGATATTGTCTATGCCAAAATACCTACTAAATCTTTATTTGTGATTCACGCAGTTCATGAGCAAAGCAAGCGAGACCATTTTTTTATGAAATTACGCTCCAACTTTGAGAGTGTTCGCTCTAACTTGATGAATCGTGATCCGTCCCCCTCTTTGGATGTTTGTTTTAGGGAATTACTTCATGAAGAACAATGTCTTGTCACACAAAATGCTTTCAAGAAAGAAAATGATGTCATTGTTACATTTTATCCTCAAGGTAAAGGAAAGGGCGCAGAGATATGACTAGAACTCAATGCTATAGTTGCAAGGAATATGGTCATATTGCTAGCAATTGTAGCACAAAGTTCTGTAATTATTGTAAATAATAAGGACACATTATCAAAGAGTGTCCCATGCGCCCTCAAAATCGTAGAGTCAATACTTTTCAAGCTGGGATAAATGATTCCACTATTGATAACTCGTCTTCAGGACAAGTTCTTACTCCTGAAATGGTACAACAAATGATCGTGTCAGCCTTTTCAGCATTAAGATTACACGGTAATGATGTTACATTGAATTTTTGGATTGTTGATTCAGGTGCTTCCAATCATATGACCAACTCAACGAGCATCCTTATAAATGTTTGTAAGTATCAAGGTCCATCACAAATACAGATTGCCAATGTAGTAATTTATTCATTACCAAGGTTGGGGACATTACTCCAACTTTCAAGAAAGATTTTGTTGCACCAAAGCTCTCAACTAGTCTTATTTCAGTTGGAAAATTAGTAGATAAAAATTGTGATGTGAATTTTTCTCGTAATGGTTGTATTGTGCAGGATCAGGTGTCGGGGACGATAATGCCAAAGGGGCCTAAAGTTGGACGATTGTTTCCTATACACTTTCTTATTCCTCATGTTCTATCTTTTGCTTGTACTTCTAATGCTAGTAAGACTGAAGTTTGGCATAAGCATCTACGACATCCAAATTCTATTATGTGGTGTTATTTATTACTCCCTCCGTCCCATTTTATGTGGCAACATTTGACCGGGCACAGAGTTTAAGAAATAAATTAAGACTTTGAAATGTTTACAAAATTGCCCTTTAAAAAGTAGACTCACTTTTCTCTCTCCTCATAAATGTGGTGGAGTATTATTTTTCAGATTAAGTGGGACCAACAAGGGTAAAAGAGGAATTGTACCTTTAAATACTTACTATATAAGGAAATGTGACATTTTTTTTGGGACTGACCAAAAAGAAAATGGTGCCACATAAAATGGGACGGAGGGAGTAATTTTTTGTTTATTGGGGAATAAAAATCAATTTTCCGTTGCTTCCATAGATTGTTCTACTTGTAAGTTAGGCAAAAGTAAAACTCTTTGTTTTCCTAATTTTGGTAGTCGTGCTACAAAGTGTTATGATGTCATTCATAGTGATGTTTGGGGTATTTCACCAAATATTTCTCATGCTCATTTCAAATACTTTATGAAATTTATAGATGATTGTAGTTGGTTTACATGGGTGTATTTTCTTCAATCCAAATCTGAGGTATTTTTCATGTTCAAGACATTTTTGACTTACATTGAAACTCAATTTTCTATATGCATCAAATTATTAAGATCTGATTCTGGTGGAGAATATATGTCTTATGAATTCAAAAATAAATCTTGCTTGACAAAGGAATTTTCTGACAACGCTCTTGCTCATATAAACCACAACAAAATAGAGTTGTTGAGCATAAAAATCACCATCTTTTAGATGTCACTGGTAATATATCGATTGAGTCCTCTGTACCATCTAAATACTTGGTGGAAGCTTTGTCTACTGATGTCTATTTAATTAATAGACTACCATCTAAACTGCTAAATCTCAAGTCTCCACATTTTCGTCTTTATCACGAAAATCCTAACTATAGTGATTTTCATACATTTGGTTGTATTTGTTCTATGTATTTGCCTCCTTCGCAGCGCAATAAACTTTTTGTACACTCTACTAACTGTGTTTTTATGGGTTATTGTATTTTACAAAAAAGTTTTATTCGCTATGATCCATGTTTTCACAAATTTTGTGTTTCTACAAATGTTGTTTTCTTTGAGAATCAATATTTCTTTGTACTATTGTAGATTCATCTTTTGCTTCTCCTCTTCTTCCTACTTTTGAGGATTTATCTTCTTTTAAGAGGTTCAAACCAAGATTTGTTTATGAACGACGTCGGTCGACTTTATCCCATCCTGACACTGATACGCCACCTGAAACTATACCACAACTAGAATCTAAAAATTCTTCAAGATCAGGTCCTCATGAGCCTACTCGGCTATCTACCAGAATATCTTATACTCCCAACTAATATGGCTTTTCCTCTTCTTTATCCAACATTTCTATTTCAACTTTTTATTCACAAGCTTCCGAGCATGAATGTTGGAAGAAAGCAATGGAGGAAAAACTTTTGGCTCTTAAATAAAATGACACATGAGACATTATTTCATATCCTTCAAATATCCATCCAATTGGATGTAAATGGGTTTATTCAATCAAAATTCATTATGATGGAACTCTTGATCAGAACAAAGCTTAATTGATTGTTCTTGGTAACAAACACAAGTATGGAGTGGACTATGAGGAGACTTTTGCACTCGCAGCAAAAATTACAGCGGAGCGAACTATTATTGCCATTGTTGCTTCACAAAACTGATCTCTTTATCAAATGAAGGTAAAAAAAATGTTTTCTCCATGAAGATATTTATATGTAACCTCCACCTAATTTTTTCTCATCACCAACATTAGATGTATGCAAGTTGAAGTAGTCTTTGTATGGATTAAACAAGCTCCCAGAGCTTGGTTTGATTAGTTTCGGTCTACTTTACTGTAGTTTTATTTTGAGCAGAGCAAATATGACTCATATTTGTTTCTTTGGAAAAATTTCATAGGTTGTGTTCTTCTTTTGGTGTATGTAGATGACAGTATTATCACAGGAACCAATATCTTCATTAATCACTAGCCTCCAACAACAGCTTAAAGATTCTTTTCATATGATAGATATTGGTACTCATACATATTTCTCGGGTTTGGAAGTTCATAATGGTTCTTTAGGTGTGTTTCTAAACCAACACAAATATACTTAAGAACTGATTTCTTTGGCTGGTCTTCAGGATTCCTCCTCCGTGAATACTCCAATGGAATTTAATGTGAAGTATCATCGTGAGAAAGGCGATCTTCTTTATGATCCAACTATATCTCGACAATTAGTTGGGAGTCTAAATTACCTTAAGCGCTCTCTATCCCCTTTTTTTTGGGTCCCCATGAACCGTTTTTTAGTATTCGTGTTCGCCTTCGCTCCGCACCTTCCCTTTCGCACGGAAGGATCATGGGGTTCTCCCAACATACATATCCGGGGGTGCAGCTGTTTAGTAGGCAAGGATCGGAACGGGCGGATCCCAGGTCGAATTCCTGATCTATTCGTTTCAGCCTTAGAGGATTGATATCTCTTTTGCAGTTCAACAAGTTAGTCAATTTATGCAAGCTTCCTGTCATCTCCACTTGGTGGTTGTTCATCGCAACATTCAGTATCTTCTAGGAACATCTACTTATGGATTGTTCTTTACAAATGGTTCTCCTATTCGTCTTAATGATTTTAGTGATTCTGATCAGGGGGATGTCCTGATACTCTTCATTCGGTCACTGTTTGATGCATGTTTCTTGGAGAGTCATTGATATGTTAGAAGAGTAAGAAGCAAGATCGTGTGTCAAAATCTTCAACAAAGACTAAATATCGATCCATGTCTACTACTTGATCTGAGGTTGTATATCTTTATGGATTACTTGTTGAGACTGGATTTCCTCAATCACATCCTACTCTTCTCTACACTGACAATACAAGTGCTATTTAGATTGCAACTAATCCAATTTTTCATGAGAGAACCAAACATATCAAAGTAGATTGTCATTATATACGAGAAGTTGTAGATAAAGAAGTCATTACTCTTCCACATGTGTCTAGTGATCTTCAAATAGCTGATGCATTTACAAAATCCATGGCACGGCAACACCATCAATTTCTAGTAGGCAGATTGTTGCTTCTTGATCCACCAACATCAATTTGAGGAGGGATGTTAGCATGATGGACATCTAAACAATTGTATGTATTAATGTAATTATATAGTTCTATAATTTAGTATTATTATATAGATTTGTTGTAGAAATAGAGAAATAAATATTGTGATAGAATAACTTATTTGGAGGTATAGCAAAGCAGATTTAGAGGGATTGAATAGTAGATTTGTAGAGATAGAATAGCTGATTTTCAGGAATAGGAATGACGGATCTTTAGGGATGTGTAATATTTGTACTCTCTATTTAATGGAAAGACTCTTTCACTTTGAGAGGCATTCAACAGAAAATTGACAAAAAGAACTCCTTATTGAGTCCATATTATTAGTTGAACAGTTGTAATTAATGTTGTATTGAAATGTGGTTGTGGTTGCAAAGAGGGTTAAATGTTGTGTTGAAATGTGAACTGTCTTGGAAGAAAAAAAGTTTTGGATTTGTGTGAAACATGAATTTAGTTAGTTCATGTATTTAGGATATTAATTAATGTAAGGATACAGTTATGGCTGAATACATGTATCATATCATATCATATATCATCATCTATATCTATCTATATTTTATCTATATTTTACCTTAAAAACATGAACTCCTAAATTGAATGTTGAATTACTATAATACCCCTAATTAAAAGAACTCAATTTATTTTATTTGTTACTTTAATTATTTGTATTATATTAAATGTAGATACCCTTTCATATTAAAGGGTTGCAATTTTCTCAAAGATATGTGACTTTTCCAAAGGGTTGCGACTTTTTTGACGGGTTTTGACATTTTCGATGAGTTGTGACTTTTCCGGAGGGTTTTGATTTTTTCAAAGGGTTGTGACTTTTCCGAAGGGTTGTGCTTTTTCCGATGAGTTGTGACTTTTTCGAAGGGTTGTGATTTTTTTAAAGGGTTGTGACTTTTCCGAAGGGTTGTGCCTTTTCCGATTAGTTGTGACTTTTGCAAAAGGTTGTGATTTTTCCGATGAGCAGTGACTTTTTCGAAAGGTTGTAATATTTCTGATAAGGAACAATTAGCACCTATTTATACTACTATTTGTTAGCTATAAATAGAGGGTTTCCTCTCACTTTTAGACTACGATTTTTGAAAGTTTTCTACTCTTCTTCTTTTTAAAAAACCTAAGGGTTATTTGCAACAGTTGATTAGGTTCAAAATTCAACAAAATTTGAGGTACCACATAAGAAAGAGATGGTGAAGAAATTGTAGCAAATCATTCATAAATTCACACTCGTATTTTTTCTTACAATTTCCATGAGTTAACAGTGACAAAAAGTTGTGGGAAAGACAATAATAATAAACAAATATGAAAAAAGTCACATGATTTGGGTAAGATATTTCTTCTTTGGTTTTTAGTTTTACCTTCAAATGAAGCAGATTCTTTCTGATTTTGCTAAAACAACGGGCATCTACGTTGTCCATTGAATCACTAATTTTGATGTTAAATGCACTATTTCAAAAATAGATTTTCACTTTTACTTATAATATGATAATATAGACATGATAATAATTATTTTTTAATAGATATGTAAATAAAAATGAACGAACAAAGTAAAATATTGGTGACAAGAGATTTTAATCAAATGGAACACTATAGTGAATATAACATGAAAATATATTTTCGTGTTCCTTCTTCATTGGCTATGTATCGTTCCATATATATTTTTTCCTATTATTTTGTGTTCATTTGAATTTGAGAAAATTTTATGTCACAAGATACACTCCATGTTAGCTATATAAAAATAGATAAGAAAATAGTGATTGACCATAAAATAATCTTAAATCAAATTAAAGATTCTATAGACAATACTTAAAATTTTATTCATCTATTAATATTATTATTTAAAAAGTTTAATATATTATATCACGATACAACTTCGATAAGATTCTAGATACTTTCATTAGACAACAACTATATGATATGTATGCGGCAGGAAAATGAAGAAGACTACGATTCTACAAATATAAGGTAGAAACTTAAAGAAATGGAATATTTTTCACCAAAGATGATGTTGTTCATATATTAAAATTAAATTATGCTACTGAAATATATAAGTATATCTAAAACAAAGAATTGGTCAAGCTAAATATTTGACATACACTCAAACCTCAATTTAACCATCATTCGTTATAACAATAAAGTACATTTTTTTGTAGAATTACTTCTCTATGATAGTCTTACTCAAATATTAATTGGTAAATAGAATGCGTATAAAGATAAAATATTGAAATATTTATGGTAATGCTTATTACTGTCATGCACATACTAAATTTCAAGTATGAATATTTAAGAGAAAAATTATACTTAAATGGTGTCCATCGTTTATGTTCATAGCCTCAAGTAGAAAGACTATTGGTGACATTTTTTGTATTGATATTTTTTTAAAATTTTGTTGGTTAGATTTGTTTACAAAATTGAGTGAAGTAAATAATAATACTACTAAATAAATGTCACTTTCTCCCCATATTTAAAATTTGAGTGTATTTTGAAATATTTCAATAATATCTGGTCATTTTCATCTCAAAATACAAGTAACTCTATCACAATCTTTATTAATCATTTAAAGCACTTGTCCTATGTTCTTTAAATTATAATTATTTACTATAAACCTTTAATTTAGTAATATTAATTCTATTTTACAACATCGTATACTATATATACGATACGCACGTGCAACGCACGTGCCATAAAACTAGTATTATATTAAAAGTGGGAAGCACCAAAATAGAAAGTTGGATTAGCATTTTGGCCTCAAACTAAATTGAAAAATTATAAAATACCTACTTAATAAAATATTTATTATTTCATACTCATGTGTCCACTTTTAATTGTCATGTTGTGTTTTTCAAAAGTCAATTTGACTAAATTTCAAAATTAAATTAGAATACATTAAATTTGATATTTTAAACAAAATATTTAGAGATTCAAAAACTATTCAAAAAGTACTATAAATTCCATCTTTTGCATATTAATATGATGAAAAAATAATTATAAAATGTTAGTCAAAATTATTATCGTTTGACTCTAAAAAAGGAAACTATGACAATTAAAAGTGGACGGGGGTAGTAATATACAGTAAAACCTCTAAAAATTAATATAGGCAGGACCATGAAATTATATTATTTTATAGAGATTATTTAATCAGTCACGCCCCGAGCCTACACCCTGGACGTGGCTGACACTCGAGAATCATTGCTAGTCCCCGAGCGAACCCTTGGCCTGACTCAATACTCAGCGGAAGACTTAATCAACAACATAAGAACTCAAATGCAAAGATTAACTCAATTGTCTCAAAATAAATAACTCAGAATGTTTGAAAATATTCAAGTAGCCATATGAAGGCAACTCAAGTCTTAAAACATTAACAAGGAAAATGGGAAACACTCCTAAAAATACTACTGTCTATGAAGCCTCTAAATGCGATTATGGAATCGGGAAAAGACCCACAACATCCTAAAAAACTTAAAAGTAAATATGGAACCCTCCGAAAGCAAAGGAGGCTTACCAAAGCTAACTGGAACAGCAAGTGGTATCAACGGAGCACCTATTGATGACCCTCAACACCCGTATCTGCATCATAAAACGATGTAGGCCAAATGGCGTTAGTACATTGAATGTACGAGCATGTAAGGGGAATTCTGAAACATAAATATAAGCTTGAAATGATAAAAGGAAGACATACTCACCTCGTCTCAACTCAACTCAACTCAAGAATACTCAACTCAATATGTAAGCAATGATAATAAGATGCAATATATAAAGCTTTGTAGACAGTAGTCAAGAACTCAAAATGTATAAAAATACAATAATAAACTTTTTACTATTATTTGGGAGATTCTTTAACCGACAACCATCGCTATGAGCTACGTGATGATACAGTGTCTCGCCCACGCTGCCAGAACTGTCCTATACCTTTTCGTGGTATAAAACAACCTCAACAAAGTGGATCCACTAAGCTCTGCTTGAAGGCACTTAGGATTCATCTAAAAAGTATGAATACCCATGAGATGGTTGTTTGTTTCTTGGCTTTCCAGGACACTATAGATCCTCCTAGCTTAATCACATAACCTGTTACATATTTCCTGGTAAAAGGGCATGCTGCCCATTCTGCATCACATTAAACATTCACTTCATTGTTGGAACTGCTGGACAATAATATCTCTTGACCCGGTTGTCTCTCTATGTACATAATAACTATGAGTGCCGCATCCATGTGAGATTTCTTAGGATATTGTAGAAATTGGCTCAAGGTTTGAACACAGAAAGAAATATCGGGTCTTGTTTCAGATACAACAATCTACCAAATAGCTTTGATAAGCAACTTGATCCACAAGTTGATCTTCTTTATTTTGTCCTGTTTGATCATCATATTTTTTGGATGTTAGCTTCACATTTACATCAATAGCAGTTCCAATAGGCTTAACTCCTGACAATCAAACTTCAGAAATAAGTTGAAGTGCATACTTCCTTCGATGCATTACCATTCCATCCTTGGATCTTGCAAACTCTATTCCAAGGAAATGTTTCAACTCACCTAAATCCTTCATTTTGAAGGTTAGTTGCAGGGCTCCCTTTGTTTCTTCTATCAACTTTAGATTACTTCTTGTAACCAAAACATCATCAACATATACCAATATTATGACAGTTCCTTTAGGAGTCTTCTTTGTATACAAAGAGTGGTCATATTGGCTTTTACTAAAACTCAGTTTGTTTTAAAGCTTCTGAAAATTGTTGATTTCATTGTCTTGGTGCTTGTTTGAAACCATATAAGGACTTTACCAGTCCACATACCTTTTTCTCCCCCTTAATAGTAAAGCCTTGTGGTACATCCATGTAAATTTCATCTTGTAAGCCACCATTTAGAAAGGCATTGTACACATCCATTTGATGAATGTGCCAATGTCTTGATACTGCTAAGGCTAGAATAGTTCTGACAGTCACCATCTTTACCACAAGGGGAAAAGTATCTTTGTAATCTATCCCCTCTTTCTGACTATACCCCTTAGAAACCAACCTTTCTTTGAATCTTTCTACCTCTCCAATATACGTTTATTTTATTTTATAGGCAGACTTTCCTTTAGGTAAGTTAACTAGTTCCCAAGTGTTGTCTTGTAATGCTTGTATTTCAGCCTTCATTGCCTCTATCCATTTTGGCTCTTTGCTTGCTTCTACATAGGTTGTAGGTTCTGTAAAGTTAGATGTTATAGCAACAAAAGCTTGATAGGATTTAGACAAATGATCATAGGCTACACACTCAGATATAGGAAACTGTATATTTTTATTGATGTTTAGTGAAACAAAGTCCGTCATCCATACAGGTGGTTGAACCCCTCTAGTTGATCTCCTGGACACAGGTCTTTCCTGATGTGAATCGTTTGAGTCACCAGTGTTACCTCCTACTATTTCATCTTGAACTATGTCTTGTGCATCAACCTCTGGCCTAGCACTTTCGTTCTCCAGTCCAAACTCCACTGCTGTTTCATCAACCTGACCAGGAATGACATCAGTAGATACACAAATAGGTTTTGTGTTCCAATCCATACTCAACACTTCTGGACACACATTATCCACAAAAGGACCAACACTATTTTTATTAGTAGCAAAAGGAAACACGGATTCCTTGAATATGACATCTCTACTTACAAAAAAATCCTAGAAATCAGATCAAGTAAAATATACCCTTTCTGAGTTTCTAAGTATCCCATATGCACTGAGGCCTTGGATCTTGAGGCTAATTTTATCACTTTCTGACAATTTTTTAGCAAAACATAAGCACCCTAATACTCTCACATGAGTCAACAAAGTTCTGGTTCCATGTAACTTCTCATATGGAGAATAACCTCCTAGTATCCTATTAGGCATTCTATTAATCAAATATGCAGCTGAAAGTACACACTAACCCCAAAATTTTACACGAATATGACCTTGAAACCTCAATTCCCTAGTCACTTCCATGACATGTCTATGTTTTCTTTCTGTCACTCCATTTTGTTGTGGAGTATAAGGGCAAGACCTTTGTTGAACTATACCTAGTTCTTTTAGCATACTGGTACACACTGAGATCACAAACTCTGTGCCATTATCAGACATTTCCATCTTGACTACTTTACCAAATTGAGTCTTAACAAACTTCAGAAAATAAGACAGCCACACAAACATCTGACTTATTTTTCAACAAAAATATCCAAGTCATTCTACTAAAGTCATCAACCACAGTAAGAAAAAAACTATTACCATCAAAAGTTGATTTGTTATATGGTCCTATACATCCAAATGAATCAAGTCAAAGCAGTGACTACCTTTAACCCTACTGACTGGAAATACACTTCTTATTTATTTAGCACAAGGACATATAGAACAGTTATTCAACACTTGATTAATAGACTCAATACTAACAAGAAACAACTTGTGTAGCATGTGAGAAGACATATTCCCCAATCTCTTGTGCCACATTTCAACTTCCTCTTTTGACACTTTTCATGTATCCTTCTCCTCTCCTCTTATTCCAAAATCATAATGTTGTAGTTGACTTTGTGTAAGGTGATTGAGTAGAAAGTATAACCCATCATCTTCCTTACGGATCTCCCTCACCTTGCCAGTGTAAAGATCCTGAAATACACAGAAATGAGGGAAGAATGTGATTGAGCATCCTAACTCCTGCGTCACTTTGCTCACTGACAATAAGTTGTATTTGAAGTTTGGAATATGAAATACATTGGTAATTAAACTCTTTGGAGATATATGACATGACTGATGACCCTATATGAGTTACATATGCCACTTTATTAGTTGGCAAGTACAATTGCTTAGGCACTTTGTGTTTCATGACAGATTCCTTAGTCATCATACCAATCTTGAAAATCATATGATTTGTTGCCCCTGTATCTATAATTCATAAATCATTATTTTTAGAAACTAATAAAAATTTAGTTGTTGTATTAGCTTGACTTGTATCATCCGTCTTGTTTCCACAGTTTTACATTGTTTCCGCATTGGCAAGATTTCGCTATATGGTCTTTAGTGAAGGTACATCATTGCAGTTGTTTAGCACACTCATCTTCATCAGCCTTTAGTAATTCTTGATCATTCACTGGCTTACCCTTAGAGAACACATAGTATTGGCCCCATAGTTGAATGAAAGACCATCAGACACATCATCATGAGCATTTATTTTCTCACTATGTGCTCATTCATTATCATGTAAGCAGCATTTCCTACTCCATTTTTCACCTTCCTTTTTTACTTGAACTCAGGAGGATACCCAATTAGTTTATAGCACTGATCCTTAGAGTGACCTTTGCATCTGCAAAAGTCACAAACAATTCCAAAGCTCTTCTTGAATTTGTTAGGAGCCCCTCCAGTTCTTGAATACATGAATCAACCCCAGTTGAACTCATAGTATTCAGACCTACACTGGTACTACTTGAAGCAAACTTTTGACATTCATCACTTACTATCATAGCATAAGCCTGATTAGAACATGACTCATCAGCAAAATCTGACTTCTTTCTTAGCCATATGAATCATTTAACCCCATAAGAAATTGATAGAGTTTTTGCCTATTTAAATGATCAATGAAACTTCTTGATATGTCACAACCACATCCAGGAGCGGGAACTAAAGCCTCAAATTCATCCCATGGTCTTAAGTTTTGTGAAGTATACAGACCCTGAATTTGTACCTTGTTGCAGAGTTGCAATCTCGTTGTGCAAACTGAAAGTTCTTGATCCATCTAGTTGATCAAACCTTTCTTTTAAATTACTCCACACACTTTGTGCAGAGGAAGCGAGACTACTCCTCCTAACAGGCTTTTGGAAACAGAATTGAGAAGCCATGAAAGAACTATGGCCAGGGGCGGATGTACAGTCATTCCAGGGGGGTCATCCGACCCCCCTCGGTAAAAAAATTACACTATATATATAAGATCGATTTTTTTATGTACATGTATATATTTAAAATTGAACCACCTGAATATATATCAAAGGAGTAGCCCAATGGTTGAGGGGGTTCATGATTTCGCTTAAGTGAGCTTTGGGTCGCGGGATCGATTCCAGGCAACAACATCTTTTTTTGTTGTAATTTTTAGCGAATTTTGCTGGCTTCAGTTTTAACTTTTAAGTGTTTTTTTTATTAAATATGGATAGACCCCGTTTTTAAAGTCATAACTAATTAAAAAATTTATATTTAAAATTTCTTTTTTTAAAAAAATCAAATTTGAGCTTGGAGCTCTTTTATTCAATAAAAAAAAATGAAGTACACAATCACTTGGCCCAACTTTAAAATGAAAATTTAGTCCGTATATGACTATCCTCTTTCTATTTCTAATAACCCTATTTCCAAGCAGGGGCGGATGTACAGTCATTCCAGGGGGGTCATCCGACCCCCTCGGTAAAAAAATTACACTATATATATAAGATCGATTTTTTATGTACATGTATATATTTAAAATTGAACCACCTGAATATATATCAAAGGAGTAGCCCAATGGTTGAGGGGGTTCATGATTTCGCTTAAGTGAGCTTTGGGTCGCGGGATCGATTCCAGGCAACAACATCTCTTTTTGTTGTAATTTTTAGCGAATTTTGCTGGCTTCAGTTTTAACTTTTAAGTGTTTTTTTTTATTAAATATGGATAGACCCCGTTTTTAAAGTCATAACTAATTAAAAAATTTATATTTAAAATTTCTTTTTTTAAAAAAATCAAATTTGAGCTTGGAGCTCTTTTATTCAATAAAAAAAAAAATGAAGTACACAATCACTTGGCCCAACTTTAAAATGAAAATTTAGTCCGTATATGACTATCCTCTTTCTATTTCTAATAACCCTATTTCCAAGCCTGCTGCTTGCTGCCGCCTGCTGCTTGCTGCCGCCTGCTGCTTGTTGTTGCCTGTTGCTGCTGCTTGCTGCCTCCTGTTGCTGTTGCTGCTTGCTGCCGCTGGTGGAGGAGTGGTGGTCCTCCGTGGATTAATTTAATTCTCTCCTTCAGGCTCCATTTGTGATGGCAACCTCTGTAAGTTTTTTTTTTCTTTTCAGAATTTTATGCTTTGATTCTGATATTTGTTGATGTGCTATTTTATTTAGCTGATTGAACTCGGATATTCACTTCTCTTAACAATTTTTTATTTTT
>JAJOOS010081051.1:0-54909 GCA_029582725.1 Solanum chiquidenum | reverse complement strand
ATTGGGAAAAATCATGCAGTTTGGTTAACACTGGGCTAATCAAACTTCACCAACATTAAATTGGACTTCGACCCAACAAATTTATGAATTCAATTTCACTTTTTAGCTAACACAAAAAAGATTCACATTTGACAGGCATACACAATCATATATCTCATGGCCATAGTTCAAATTATACATTACGATGCCACCCATAAAAATCTAGTATTCATTAATAGTTGAAGGGCACAAGCCCACACCACACATGTGATTTAAACTAAAAAATATCAATAAAGATTGAAAACCAGACTTAATAGTAGCAAGAGTTGAGCAAAATGAGGGATTCGGGTTGGGTTGACCACAAATCCAAGAAAAATCACTCCTCAAACTTTGAAAACACTCAATAAGGACACACAATAACTAAAAGTTGGCAAGTAAGAGAGAGGATTTGAAAAGGTTTTGATTTTTGAATCTGAAAAAACCCTTAGTCATTTTATACCTCGCCTGTTTGTGATCTTGACTAATGTCAATGAATGTGTTCAGCGGATCGCCAATAGGAGCTTATGCTCACTAAACATGCCTGAACAAACACCAAACCCGAAGGCTGATTTGGTGGACCCACTAGAGTCTGCATCCTGCACTTTGACGGATCGTCAATTGGAGTGTTGATTGCCGATATTAATAGTACACTTTCCCATCTATTCACGCTCAAAAGGCAGAGAAGAATAAGTCAGCTCAATGTCTTCAGCGGATCGCAGTTTGGGTTTTGACATTGTTTATGCTTCCCTTTCTGATATTTCGACCTCTTCTGAAGTTGCACTCATAACGTACGTTATTCAAAAACAATAAAACAAAACTAAGGACTAGGGTTACCTCCCAAGAAGTGCCTTATTTAACTGTGTTTCATGACATAGTCCTCAAACTTAATAATTATTTTTGGGGTATGAGGTGGTGTCCCTAGAAAATGTTCCATTTTTCCTTGGGTTGAGATGGATGACAATTTGGCCTCGTTGCATCTCCATCTACTTAATAGAAACTGAGTGCGAAGTCACCATCTGGGATAAAGTGGAGAAGTCATTTTTCAATTCCTTCAACATTTTATCGAACCCTTCAACCTTGTTATAGATCCTTACAAACATGTCTTTGATTGAGCTTCCTTTTAGCCCAGCTGGTTCTTATGAGCATGGACGATAATGGGGAGGCACATACTTATCTTTGTCTATCT
Source organism: Solanum chiquidenum (assembly GCA_029582725.1). Taxonomy (NCBI): domain Eukaryota; kingdom Viridiplantae; phylum Streptophyta; class Magnoliopsida; order Solanales; family Solanaceae; genus Solanum; species Solanum chiquidenum. Next base: position 53,705 of record JAJOOS010081051.1, on the reverse strand, counting down.
CCATATCTCTCCAGTTTCCACCCCTCAAGTCTTTCCAACAACCATCTCTATCTTTGTTCCAACATTGGCTCCCACCTTCTTATTAATAATAAGTGTGAGAACCCCCCCCCCCCAAAGTCGATTTCCCCAGTATTGAACTTCCTCACTATATAATACCTCAAATTTGGCATCATATGGGAACTTCCACTATTTGTTCCAACCATATTTACTAACTTGGTGTCTATCTTTTATGACATGTTATACAACAAATCGATTTGGGTTATCATTTTGTCCATGTTTTCATTTCTTTCATGGTCCTTTTCGACTTGTTCTTTCCTGGAACCCAATTGTAGAGGAGGCACTTGGTCCTCTCTAATGTGACATATTTGGTTGACATTAGTCATATCATCTAGTAACAAAGCAGCCACATCATACGGTTGTCTCATTAATCCACCTTGGACTAACTGATCAACAATACCTTTTTTGACCAAATCAAGGCTGCAATAGAAGTATTTTAGAAGCTAATAGTCTTAAACGTGCATTGGACATTACAAAAGCATCTTTGTGAACCTCGACCATGTCTCATGTAGAGGTTCACCTCCAATCCGCTTAAAATTTTGGATCTGGATTCGTAGTTTAACCATCTTCGAGGGTGGAAAGAATATCTCCATGAAGTAATCATTTAGATCTTCCCACAATGTGATAGAATCATTTGGCAATTTTGTCAAGCATCTTGTAGCTTCTCCCATTAAAGAGAACGGGAATAACCTCAACCTTACGGACTCTTGAGAGATATTCTTGAACACAAAGGGTCCACATACCTCTAAGAAATTCCTAAGTGTTCATAGGGATTCTCATGAGCTAGAACCCCAAAATTTCCCTTAATCTAGAGCAATCGTATCATTGTTCTGGTGATGTGAAACACCACTCTCCCGCTTGTAGAAGGTTTCCTGATTGCTCATGTCGTTTGAATAACTTTCATGTGCATGTAATTCAAATCACCTATGTTTTCATTTTTACCATAGTGACTATTATTGTCACTACAATGGTTACTCATTTTATCAACCTCCAAATTAGCCAACAATAACACCAAACAAAAAGTCTACTACAAATAAACAAAATTAGCATCTAATTTCTCAATTAGAATTCTCAACTACCATTCTCCGGTAGCGGTGCCATTTTCTTACAATGTTCAAATCACTCTTCAAAACTAATAAAAAGAGTGGGTGGTCATAGTGAATAAAAACCCAACTAAGAGTCGAGGTAGAATCCCACAGGGAATGGTATTTCGTGGAAAATTCCTATCAAGAGATTTTGACATTAAATTTTCTCTGGTAAGAACAACTTGGTAGATGATTCCACCAATTTAAGATAAAGCTTTGGTTATCAATTATCCCAATCAAACTAAAATATCAAAGAAATCAAGAGTTAACAAGCAATCTAGTAGTGCGGAGATTGCAAATCAATGTCCCACAAAGGTAATTGTGCTTTTCTGTGTTGATGAACATTCATGAATAGGCTAAGTCATCGTCATTGAAACTAATCATCTTTCGAGCTCAAAGCATCTATGCATTGAATTTCTTTTTGATCTCATCTAAATGCCAACCTAAACAACCCAATACCTTACTCTATTTTCTCTTTCAAGAACAGAGAAAATAGATCTGACCCATAACCTATATTTTCAAGCAAGTTATAGATATCAAACCTAAATTGCTAGTATCGTAGTAATTACCCACTCCAATCAATCTCTTCCGAACATTAACCGGAGATAAGAATTAGAAATTAAGTTTGCAACATTAACCCTTATATTGACCCCATGGTAATTAGACCAAATTTATATATGAACAATAATAAAATAGAGCATAGCACAATATCCACTACATTAAATGAATACCCAACCTCATATTTCCACCCCTAGATCTTGGGGTTTTAGTCAGCCATCACAAAAAGTAAAGAGAGTATACCTTCCATGAAAGCACCCATGTGTATCTTCAAATCAATCAATTACAAGTAAACCCACTTTGGATTCAACTTCAATTTATCAAATTTAAACACCATGTTGCAAAACCCCAAAAGCTAGAAAATTTTCTTGGAAGTTAAAGTGTCCTAAAAACTCTAAGCTATATTTTCTCTCAAAATTGTATATTTTTTCTCTCTTTTTAGGCTATATATACTTTCCAAAACTTATGTCAAAAATCAACTACGCGACTGACTCGGTTACATTAGTCGGGCATGCCTAACTTGTTCGGTGAATCACCTTTCTTTTCTCAACTTTTCTTTTAATGCTCTAGGCTTCAAGTGTTTGAACCTAAGTCGGTGAATTAGATTGAGTAAATCTTTCACGTTCAGTGAATTCCCAAATACCACCTTGGTTTACCTTTCGAGCATTCAATCTTTGTTGTTCACATTGTCACTTTAGGCGATGTGCATCAGGACCACTTTTCCTATTCAATGCATTATCGTCTTTATTGCAGTCCGCCAACCTACTTTTATAGACACAAGTGCATGCACTGTCGCTTTGGGTAGGTCTTGCTCAATTAGCGATCTGCCTTTCTTGTTAGGCAATCAAAATTATATAGTTTGCACTCTTTTTGTATTTTAGGCAATATTTTCAAATATCAATCCGTGCCTCATCCAATTTCATTCATAATTGCAAATCATCAACATTCTATTAGAATTGGACAAAATAAGGCATTGAGGACACTAATTATTAAGCTAAATAGACCTTAAATGAGTTCAAATCTACCACTAATCACCAGGCTAGTGCTTCAGGCCATGATGGCCATTTTTTTAGGGGTAGATTATCTTTGAGTTTCTTTTAATGTGGGGAGCTTGACCATTGGTCCAGAGATTACCCCATACGTATATATATTATACCAGCTCCACCCGCAATATCTTAAACCATGGGTCGAGGTCAGGGTCAAGGCCATTACGCTGGATATCAGTGTACTCAGGGTCTTCCCCATGAAGGTAGGTTAGGTGGTAGGACTGATGGTCAGGGTAGAGGTGGATAGGGCCATTTCTATGCAACTTTATTGAGGGTAGAAGCTCAGATTATGTGATCAGACGTACGATTCTTGCATACCATTAGCCCTCATCGACTTTATTTTATCAAGGCTCTACCTATTTTGATGTGTTTTTTTATTATGCTTCCTGTATGAGTGTGAGTGTTTAGCCTATGACACCACTGTTGCATGTGTTGACACCGGTGGGGGAGTCTTTAGTAGTGGATATGAGTTTTGATCATGCTTAGTTCCTACCTAAGGGAAGTGACACCCGACCTAACCTTAAATTTTTATATATGCTTGATCTATGTGATTCTGGGTATGATCTGGTTATCCCTATATAACACAGTTTTAGATTGTTTCTATAAGACTATTTTCTTAGCCATTGATGAGTGGTGGATTTGCACTTATTTGAGCTCTTTTCTTGTGATTTTTTGGCACTCAAGTAGATAAAAAGGCTAATTGTCTTTGAACGGCGTTGTAATGATCAGTAAAGAAACCGATAAACAAAAGTAGAATAAGAGCTGAAAAAGAAAAAGAAACAGGCAGAAAACAAGTTCTAGGTATCACACCTGCGAAAAAATTTTCCCTTAAGCGAACTAGTTAATAAGGTTAATCATTCACTTAAGTGAGGATGTAGGGTTCGCTTCTGCGAACTACTCCAAAAAGGCAGAGATTTCTTAAGCGAACTTCTTTTCACTTTTGTGAACCTCCTGCCGCTTTTGCGAAGCCTGCCCTTTTCAGACAAGGGAAGAATGGTAAATTCTCAAACTTTGAACAAAAATTTAGAAAATAGGGTTAGAGTTGGGCATTATTGATAATCCAAGAATTGTTAGAGAGATAATATTGTAGAGAAATAAACAAATTTAAAAGTAGATCTCTTAGTTTTTTTAATCTATGAGTTGAGACATTGAAGGCAACTTACCTCATATTTCAGTTGTGGATTTAAAGATTGTATTCTATTTTAATAATAACTTTTACCCTTCTTCATTTCCTTGTTCTTGATTACTAAAAACATGGGTGTAATGACTTGTATGAAATTGAGGCTTTCGTGCTAGAAATCGACAAAGCTATTTGGGTTTTTAGTTTATTACTTTATTGCTTTTGCGATTTCTCGTTTCCATGCTTCATTTCATGAAATATGTTTAATCTAGGTTTCATGTTTGAATTTTGAGCTTGAGAGTGCAGGCTCAACCATAGCTTCCGATCATCATGGGTTTCTTGAAAAAGAGCTTGTGAAATGGAGAATTACATTAATAATTGCATTTTAACTTTGAATCTTGAATTTTAGATCGAAAGATGAAAGCTTAGGGTTTTATTGTTGTGTGCAAGGCTTCCTTGATAGAAAGGTCTAGGTTGAGGTAGTGGGTTGTTGCTTATTGATATAGATGAGACCGAAAGGATATTCTATGCATAACATTTTGAGATCAAAACATAATTAGCGTAATTGAAGAAGAGCTGGCCTACCTATTACTAATTGATCTAAGATTGAATTGCAATGGATCGTTGAGTGTTAATTGAATCTCAATTTTTCCATATTTCCATTCATCCCTTACTTGATATCGTCTTGGTCCCTGTTCGTAGTTTAATTAGGAAAATTTCCTTTTATTTGATAATTTTGTACCTTGTATTTTTAAATTCAAACTAGTATCTAATTAGCCTTTATCTTTTCAATCGTCGTTACATTGTTCCTTGTGGGATTTGACCCCGACTCTTAGTTGGGTATTTTTATTTATGAAGACCTCTCACTCTTTTGATTAGTTTTGAGGAGTGATTTGAGCATTATAAAAAATGGAGTCATTGTTGGGGAATAATTAGGCGTATTGAATTGATTTAGTATTTCTATGTTGCTTGTTTCTATCTAGATTGTGAATAGTTGTCTTTATTTCTGTTGTTTTGTTTTGATGGCTTTTTGTGGTCAAGAATACCGACCCATGGCCTTGTGGTGAAACAAATGTGACAAATCAAATAAGGTTTGGGGACGTGTATGATAAGCTCATTCGGGGCAAGAAAGCCCTACACCTACTATTTTGCTTGTGATAGAAAGTTTTTGAGAACTGCACAGAGTTCAAAGCTATGACATAACCAACTTCTTTTCCATTCAAGAGTTCTTATGCGTTTCCACTCCCCTTTGAGACCCCAAAATATGGACAAATTCCTTTTCTTAAGAACATATACAAGATTCGTCACTACAAAAAGGATAATGGTAACCCTACCATTCACTACTTCATTTATGAATTTCATAGTAATAGAAATAGCCGTTGGTGTTCTTTTCGATGCATTTCACCGCTCCACCAGAAATTCCCTCTGCCCCTACCATACTCCAGCTTGGTAATTTCCACCGCCTATCCAGGGTTGAGCCCTGGGATTTTACGTTTGTTACTCTTCGGGCTAAGGTTAGAAAAATCATGAGGGTGAAAAATCCTTATTATCCAATGTCTGAAAAGAGCGAAGAAGGATTTCACGATGGGAACCTTGCTTGATGTGGTGAGATGATCCCATTCATACTTGGGATTTAATTGTTTAAAGCCATTACAATAGAAAGGATTGAGGTGGATAAAGAAGATATCTTGAGCATGTGCAACCAACCCATTACAATAACTATCCAAGAAGCCGAAATAACTAGCATGATACTAGAGTTGAGTAAAAAATCACAACAAATCATATATGGCAACTGTAGTTCAATTGAAGATAAGAGTGTCAGTAACTTGAAGGCCATGAATTGTAATGGTTCGAAGTTGGGCAAGAGATTCAAGTCTTCAAAATGGAGAGATCACGTGAAATGTTGGATCCTTTGTTGCACTCCCCATGCTCTTTAGAGTGAAATTGACCTCAAGCTGAGGAGACGATACATTTCCTCGAAGAGGAAACATAAAGGGTGATGTAACTAGCATCGCACTGCGACATTAAGTTGTACGCTTGATGGGAGGGACCCCATCGGTATCTAACTTAGTTCAACTTTTAGTGTTTAAATTCTAGGTTAGGTTTAAATTTTTCTTTTCGGATAATCCTCATGATTTTTGGAGTTTTCTGAATTAATTTGAACAGGTTTTGAGGGATAAATATTGAAAGAAATGAAGTTTGGGTCTTAAACCCCATTGCAAAATGACTTGGGAGTCATTTTGGGCACCCAGGCTAACCCAATGAGATTGGGCGGATCCTCCATTAACCCCCAAGCTCACCTAATAGGACAATGAGTAGCTTGACAAACTAGCCTCAGGATCCGCAAAAGCGATTAGGAGTTTGCTTAAATGAAGTCTGAAAAAATGGCTTCCCTCTCGCAAAAGCAACCATTATTTAAGTGAAAGGGCACTCGCTTAAGCGAAACCCACCCTTTCACCAGCAGTCGCAAAAGTGACCAAAAGTCGGCTAAGAAAAGGTAAGGCATTTCAAAAGGCAGTTTAAGGGAGCCCAACGGACAAAAGTAACAAAATAAAAAGGTCCAATTTCTTGTTCTCCCCCTTCACTTATTCTAAATCAATACCTACTTCTTGACCTTCAGTGTGAAAACACAATCTTGTATGTTTTTCTCCCTTCTACTCTCTTGAAGTGGTAATAATCATTGTTTACTTTTGATTGCTTTGTCAAAAGTTGGGGGGTAGCTAGTGGGTAGTAACCTCTCTAACTTAGAGGGTTAAAATTGTGATTGTGTTGGCCGAATTCTTTGTCAAAATTATTAAATGCAAGTATCTGGGATGATTTAAAGTATTTGGTGAAGTCCTGAGTACCCATTTCATGATCTATTTGTTGAAATTAGTTTGGGACCATGTGTTTTGTAAAATGTCCAAAAGAACTCAAAAATTATTTTCGAAACATTTTGTGTCAAAATGATTGAGTTTCTTTGTTACTTGTTTGGTTGTTGTTAGTTTTGCAATGATGGTAGTTGAAATTTTATGCTAAAAATTGAAATGAAAATTGGTTATTCATGTTAAAGGGGGCGACTATTTGCTTATGTGGACACGTTATCGCTTATGCAATGTTCGCTTAAATGATTCCCTTCGCTTTTGCGACTTCTACGATGTTTGCTTAGGAGAATTGAACTTGCCTTTTGCAATATCTGGGCAGTTTTCTGCCCATATGAGATTTTTCAGCTTGCTTGTTTTGGTTCCAAATTGAGTTCCAACCATTTTCTTTGACTTCACTTATGAAATAGCATCGTTTTACATAAAAATTCTCACACTTAGATACTATTGTGATTAACAGATTATCAAAAAATCAAGAATGTCACATGAATTCAGTTTTGAGGAAGAAGTAGTGGTCGATTATGACCAATATCGATTTGTCTCTTTCCGAGAACAAGAGATTTATTTTGTTGATTTAATGAAGACGAAGCTACTTCTGAAGAGGGGCATATCGCTTGACAAAGTTGAAGAAATGCTTCAAACTTTCTACCAAAGGCTTATTGCATTCAGTTGGACATGCTTTACAATTGAACCTTTCAAGGAAAATGAGCAATAGGTGAGGGAGTTTTATGCCAACGTCATGGAAACCGATATGGCATCAAGGTTGATCACTATCCGAGGTAAGTTTGTCAATTAAGGTCTAGAAGCAATCAATCGGGTATATGGTTTACTGAACCATAATATCAAAGCCTTCACTAACAAAGATTGTGAGTCGGGTGCTTGGCTAGCTTCGAAGCTAAGCTCAAGCGAGAATTTTCCATGGTCCATCATAAAGGCCGAAATTTTAAGCTTAGACTTTACTGCGGAGGCTAGGACATGGATGTCTATTGTATACAATTGTATTTCCCCAAGTGGGAACATTAGCAACATTCTAGTGTTGCGAGCTCAGATAGTGGCTTGTGTAATTGATGATATCTCGCTAAATATGGGCCATTTTATTGGGAATGAATTTTGGATATTCAAAGTGCATGATAGCATGACTCTTGTTGTTCCCTCTCTGATCATGGAGCTTTGTATATGGGCTGAGGTTGAGGTACTTCCAGGTGAAACATGGATGGAGCCCAAAAATCCTATCTTTCCACTTAAGATGTGTGGTGAGGGCACGATGGTTAAAAGCAAAAAGAGCAAGGTGGACTCCGTGGAGGATGATTCTCCTATGCCTCCAATTGTAGGTCCTTTTGGGTCTTTGGCAAGTGAGTTGAGGGTTGTGAAAGAGTTAGTTGCAAAGCTACTCCAAGGGTCAGGTGAATCATATGCGGGGCCAAGATATTATGTACCCCAAAGTGAGTTTGATGCCTATTTTATTAACCAAAGAAAGAAAAAGGCTCAACTTGCGAATTTGGAGAAGGCCTATGTTGGCTTGGCCATGTCACATGGTGAGTTAAGCATCTCACATGGTAAAATGAAGAAGTAGGAGAAGAGTCGAGACAAGTTCTTCACTAGGATGTGGAAAGGTGTAAAAATCATTCAGAAAGTTTTGAAGACAAATGAGCCACTCCCGACTTCTAGGCCAGACAAAGATGAAGATGAGTCGGTCATATGGAGTGATGATGATGGAGATGAAGATAGTGGGGACACCGAGACTGATGGAGAGGATTGAGGCAGCCCAGGGAGCCCTCTATATTCTATAATTAAGTATTAGGGTTGTTTTGTGAGGACACAACATCATTTTTAGTTGGGGGTGCTCCCATTTGGGTTGTTTTATCTTGTTTTTATTAGCGTGTTGGATTGTTGTTTGTTTGTTTTTGTTTTTGGATTATTGTGGGGATTGGTCATTTTTCTTATGATTTGGTTTCATTATATAAGCATCTTCTGTTTATGTTTTGTAGTAATAAAGTGTGATGATTGTGTTTCACTCTTGATGCCTTGAAGTAGGGTAAGTCTGACCTATAACTTGTGAATTTGGGAACCATTGCAAAAGCTAAATAAAAAGGACTAAATTTGCCCAATGATAGATCGGGTGACATCATTCTTAAGGGATAATCGTCATTTCGTTGAGTTTTGTTGGCTTGGTAGTTCTTTGATATGTGGTTGTCACTTGTTTGGTACTAATAGATTTAGTCAAGACTTGTGAGTTGTGAAATAAGCATCCATCTGAAAGTTTTTGTGAAAATGGGTTTACTCTTTTTGTGACTCCAAATTACTTGGTGGTGGGTGTAAAATAACTATTTTTTTCTTGACTAGGAAATGACACTAAGTCGTCTTGAATAGCTTCATGCCATGTGTGGTGAGTTTTTGTGAATAATGCCTTGTGTTCACTTGCGTTAACTAGAACTTACTCAGTTGGTCTTAAAATTTTGGTCTTGATTGAGTTTGGTAGGAGAAATGATCTTAAGCTTTCTTTGATTTTCATTGAAGTCCACTTAGTCTAAAGATCCCACCTTTGCACTAAAGGTATCCTTAGTTGTCCACTTTGAGCCTTATCCTTGTATTGACAACCACATTACAAGACTTGACAATTTTTTAGAAGTAACCTTTTTTTGAATCCTTTCCCTCCTTGGACTGAAGAATTCTGAAAGTTTAGGCTGTTATGGGAAGATTATAGATGGATGCTTACCACATGAGGGCTTGATAAAAAAAATTGTTTGCAAATGGAGAAAAATTGTAAAAGAAAGAAAAACTTGTGAAAAAAAAAACAAAGAAAGATTTTGAATAAATGTAACCCTTGAATCCTCCAAAAAGTTGATAATGGTTGCACGTGGGGCATCTTGAAAGAAAAATAAGAAAATGATGTGAAGTGTGCATTGACTTGAAAAGTGAACAAAAGTGGGAAAGTTGTTGATTGAAAAGTTGTTGTGTAGTTTTCAAGGACGGTGCCGTCACATGTACCTAAACGATATCCTAACCTTCTCTAAGCCTACATTACAAGCCTAACAAAGTCCTTTGAGATCTCCAACTAAATGAAGTTGAGTCAATGTTATTTGAAAATATGGGCATGTCTATGGTGTGGCATTTGCGTGCTTGAGATGATTCATTTTGAGTATGAGTTTTTGTATTGTTGTCCCTTGTGTTGTAATACTTGTGTTTTTTTGTGCGACATTTCTTTTCTTGTGAGGGCCTGATTGCTAGGATGGATTGGTGAAGTTAATAGATTCCATAATTAAGTCATGGGAATTGTTAGAATACTAGTAATTGTGAGTAACTTCTTGAGAATTCTTGTTGTCACTTGATCATTCTTGGAACTCATTGAGTTTTGCAATTTGGTTTGAAGTTGAGGAAATTGCTTGAATTGGTAATCACTTGTTTGCTCATGACCATGATTCTTGTTGAGAATGAAAGAGTATTGTGCTTAAATTGAGTGCCTCTTGTGTTTTGAATTTTTGTTTTGTTTCAGGAAAAGCAAAGTATTAAGTTGGAGGTGTTGATAAGTGGTGGATGCACTCATTCAAGGCTCTTTTCTTGTGATTTTATGGAACTAAAGTAGATAAAGAGGCTAATTATCCTTTGCATTGTGTTGTTTCAGGTATTTTGATGATCACAAAAATAATGGATTAACAAAAGTGGAATAGGAGTTGAAAAGAACAAAAGCTGGCAGAAAATTAGTCCTATGTATCACACCCGCGGAAGACTGTTCGCTTAAGCTAACTAGTCAACAAGGTCAACCATCCGCTTAAGCGAGGACCCGGGGTTCGCTTCTGTGAACTGGGCAGAAGAGGTGAAGGTCGCTTAAGCGAACTTCTATTTGCTTTTGCCAAGTTCTCTTTTGCTAACCTCCTTCCATTTTTGAAACTCCCATTGTTTTCAGATGGGAGCTGAATGGGAAATTATCAAGCTTTGGACCCAAATTCATAAAATAGGGTTAGAGTTGGGGATTATGGATGATAAAAGAATTGTTAGAGAGAATTTTGTATAAAGATAACTACATTCAAAAAATAGATTTCTTAGTGTTCTTGCTCTAGGGGTTGACACATTACAGGCAAGTTGCCTCGCATTTCAGTAGTGGATTTGAAGATAGAGTTCTATTTTAGTAATATCTTTTACCTTTGTTCATTTCTTTGTTCTTAATTGCTGGAAATGTTGGTGTACCGACTTATATGAAATTGGGGCTTTTGTGCTAAAAATAGACAAAGCTATTTGGGTGGTTGATTTATTGCTCTTTTGCTTTTGTGATTCTGTGTTTCCGTGCTTGATTTCATGAAATATTTTTAATCTAGTTTTCATGTTTGAATGTATAGGTTGAGAGTGAATGCTCAACCTTAGTCTTCTGATCTTTGTGGGTTGCTTAAAAAGAGCTTGTGAAGTGGAAAATTAGATTGATAATTTCATTTTGACTTTTAATCTTGAATTTGAGATTGAAAGACGAAAATTTAGGGTTTCATTGTTGGGTACAAGGATTCCTTGAAAGAGAGGTCTAGGTTAAGGTAGTGGCTTGTTTTGTATTGATGTAGATGAAACCGAAAGGATATTCTCTAGATAAACTCTTTGAGATCGAAAGATAATTAGCGTAATTGAAGATGACCTAGCCTACCTATTAGTGATTGATCTTTGATTGAATTGCAATGGATCGTTGAGTGTTAATTGAATTTCATGTTTTCTCTATTCCCATATATCCCTTACTTTATATCGTATTGGCCTTTATTCGTAGTTTAATTAGAATAATTTCCTTTTATTTGATAATTTTATACCTTGTACGTTTAGATTCAAACTACTATCTAGTTAACCTTTATCTTTTCAATTTTTGTTACATTGTTCCTTGTGGGATTTGAGCCCGACTCTTAGTTGTTGTTTTTTATTAACGACGACCGCTCACTCTTTTTATTAGTTTTGAGGTGTGATTTGAGCATTATCAGCCATGCCTGGTGTTCCCCTGATGGTATGGCAGGGCTCGATTAAGAGCAAATTGATTGGAGTTATCTCTTGTATTCAAGCTCGGTGGCCAGTGGATAGTAGGTATTTCTGTTTCTTGGCTTATGTGCAAGATTTGAATAGGGAAGTCCCTCTAGTTGATTCAATTCTAATCATTCATGATTTTGTAAATATATTTCCTACAGACCTACCTGGAATATCCTAGAGCGTGATATTTATTTCCCTATTGAATTTGAGTTGGGTGCTCGGCCTATTTCTATTTCTCCATATCTAATGGCTCTTACAGAGCTCAAAAACCACAGTGTTCAGCTTTAGGATCTCTTGGGTAATGGATTTATCTGGCCTAGTGTGTTGCCTTTGGGCTCTCTTGTTCGGTTTTTGAAGAAGAAGGATGGTATGATAGACATGTGTGTTGATTATATGCAGTTGAATAAGACGACGGTGAAGAACTGCTACCCTATTCCTTGGAGTGATAATATGTTTGACGAGCTTTAAGGTGGTGCAGTATTTTCAAAGATTATTTGAGTTCTGATACCATCAGTTGAGGATAAGGGTAGAGGACATCCCTAAGGCTCTATTTAGGACTCGATCTGGAAACTACAAGTTCCTATCTTATGGGTTGACTAATGCCACTGCCACCTTGATGGACTTGATGACACAGGTTTTTAGGTCGTATCTCGATTTTTTGATCATTGTGTTCATAGATGAAATTTTTATATACTCATGGAGCAGGAGTGCTCAAGAGTAACATTTGAGGATCGTGCTGTGTAATTGAGAGATCGACTACTTTATGTCAAGATCTCAAAGTGTGAGTTTTGGCAGGAGTCTATAGCATTCTTGGGGCCCGTGGTGTCCAAGGATGGCATCATGGTTGATCTGGTAAAAATAGAGGCTATTTGTCATTGGGCTATTAGTTACTTAGGTTTAGAGCTTCGTTGGTTTGGAAGGCTACTACAGACGTTTTGTGGAGGGGTTCTCCATCATTGCAACACCTTTGATCCGGTTGACTCACCTTGGTTTTCCTTTTCAGTAGTCTAAGGAGTGTGAGTTGAGCTTTCAAAAGATCGAGGAATTATTGATTGTTTTTCTTATAATGACTCTTCTAGTTAAGGGTGAGGGTTTCACAGTCATTTTTTATGCATCCGGCATTGGTTTGGATTGTGTTTTGATGTAGCGGGGTCGGGTTATTGTTTATGCGTCGATGCAACTGAGCCTATATGAGCGCAACTGCCCCACTCATAACTTGGATTTGGCAGTGGTAATTTTTGCCTTTATTATATGGAGGCACTATATGTAAGAAGTTTATTCTTAGATCTTTATTGATCACAAGAATCTTCAGTGCATCAAGAACCAGAGGAACCTTAATTCGAGGCAGTGCCACTTGATTGAGCATCAGAAGGACTATCACCTCTCTATTCCCTATCATCAAGGCAAGAGAATGTAGTAATGGATGACTTGAGTTGGAAGGTAGTGCGTTTGGGTAGCCTAACCTTCTTATCTACTATGGAGAAACCTTTAGATTTGGACATTCAATACTTAGTTAATTAGATTGTTCGGTTGGATGTCTCGAATTCTTGGGGTGTTTTAACCTATGTGAGAGTTCAGTCTTCTCTACTTCATCAGATCCGTAGCAATCAGTTTGAGGATGAGATATTGGTAGCACTTTGAGATCGAGTTTTAGTAGGTGATCCCAGTCAGGTTACCTTAGATGTTGATATGGTTTAGAGGTTTGCAAGTCGTATTTGTGTTCTTAGAGATAGAGATTTGATTCAGCTAATAATTTGTGAGGCCCATGATCCTAGATATTATATCCATCCGAGAACCGCAAAGAAGTATCATGACTTGAGAAAGCATTACTGGTGGGTTGGCATATGGAAAGATATTGCAGATTATGTGTCATTACTGGAGTTTTCAATGGGTGAAGGCCGAGCATTTGAAGCCTGGTGGTGAGTTTTAGAGGTTACCCATTTCCAAATTTGAAGTGGGATTGCATCACTATGGATTTTGTGGCAGGATTACCTCAAACTTATAGAGGTGTTGACAACATTTGGGTCATCATTGATCGATTGACTAAGTCAGCACACTTCCTCCTTGTTCAGTCTTCATTTAGATCCGATAGGTTAGTCTGTATCTACATTCGTAAGGTGGTTCGTTTTCTTGGTGTGCCAGTCTTTGTTATATCAGACCGGGGCTCAGTTCACTTCTAGATTTTGGAGGATTTTTTTGGATGAATTGGGCATTCAAGTTGACCTTAGCATAACTTTCCACCTGTAGATTGATTTGTCAAAGCATACAATCCATGTTCTTAAGGATATGTTGCGGAATTGTGTGTTAGACTACGGAGGTCATTGGTATCAGTTCTTGCATCTAGCAAAATTTGCGTATAACAACAGCTACTATTCTAGCATTTAGATGGCCCCGTTCGAGACCTTATATGGTAAGCGTTGTCGCTCTCCAGTTGGTTTGTTTAAGTCTACAAAGCCTAGGACCCATGCTATAGACTTTATTCAGGAGGCGTTAAAACATGTAAGGATGATTCAAGACAGACTTTGGACAAACTAGAGTAGGCATAGGAGTTATGGGAATCGTAGGTGGCACCCTTAAAGGTTTTAAGTTAGTGATATAGTGTTTCTCCACATGTCTCTCATGAAAGGCATGATGAGATTTGGGAGGCGAGGAAAGCTTAGCCTTAGGTATATTAGGCCTTCTAAAATCCTTCGAACAGTTGGAGAGTTGCTTATGAGTTAGCTTTACCTCTGATGTTCTTAGCTATTTATTAAGTCTTTCATGTATTGATGTTGCAGCGGCCTCTTCTTGATGAGTCTCATGTGCTTCAGTATGATGCAGTAGAGTTGGATGAGTGGTTGGCCTTCTTGGAGGAGCTAGTTGCCATTTGAGCAAAAGATGCTTGACAATTGCATTTGAGAGCCATTCTTGCACTTATGGTCCATTGGAGGCATCATCCAGTTGAAGATGCTACTTGGTAGACCAAACATGATATGGGAGAGTAGTTTTCTAGCTTCTCTAGGCCTTCAAGTATTTCTCGACTCTTACTTTCGCGGATGAAAGTCTTTTTTAGTAGTCGATGTTGTAATGACATGCGGGTGATTTTTGTGTTTATGCCTCTTGTTAAGCGTTAAGAGCTTTTCTCTAGCATCCCCAAGTCATTTATGACTTGTTGGGACTGAAAGTTCAGTCAAGTAGTAGCCCATTTCATTTTTATGCGAGTTTTAAACTTTTGGAGCTTTTGAACATTAAACGGTCATATTTTATCAGAAGTCTAAGATTTTAATGATTTCATTAGCTGACAAAAAGTCAATTTAGGCTACTAGCATGGTCAACACGATTCTCGAGGCTTTCAGTGCGAGTATGTGCAATTAGGCATTTTGTATTTTAAGTTAAGGCAAAAGATTGACTTTAGTCATTATTCTAAATAAACGAGCTCAGATGAGAATTATGTCAGTGTGTTTAGGTATGGGATCCATATTCTTTTAAGAAGACATCATATGGTAGTTTTGACTGCTCCGTCGAGTCTGGAATGTCAAATTTTAGTAGTTGGCATATCTCATTAGCGTGTACGGGGTTTTGAACCAATTCTTCTCGGGGGACTTTGCTAAAAATATTTGGTGCCTGATGTTTGATATAGCCGGTTTTGCGCCCCTGGGTTTGCTTAAGCGAACAATGCTTACGTGACTAGTGCTTCCCCTAAGCAAGACTATCCACTTAGGCAGTTGTCGTTGAAGCGACCCTATGTTCATTTTGCGACTCTTGCTTTTGCGGACTATGTTTACTTAAGCGACACTCGTTTTTGCGGCCAGGAGCTCACAAAGGCGAGGCCCGCCTTTTTGAGGAATCTCAGTTAAGCGACATTAACCACCACTTAAGCGAAGGTCGGGAAGTTTTTAATATAAAGACTTCATCGCAAATTTCAGCAGTTAGTGAATATTAGTCTAGCAATTTCTCCCTCTTTTGAGCTCCGATTTGGGTTATTTGAGGTCATGTCTTTCATTGGAAGTGTGGATTTATTGTTGAGTGATTGGATTGCGTTGAGGAACCTCTGTTTAAGGTGAATTTCGCCTTCAAACTGTTGCCCTTCCCTTAGTGTGAGCCTAATTTTGGGTTTTCTTTTCTTTTTGTTGTGTTTGCCACGTTAGGCCTCGGATTGTTCTCAAATTTGGAACACAAGTGTCAGGCATAGTTTAAAATATTTTTATGCAGTAAATTACAGAAATTCCGGCATGGATTCTGCATTTCCTATTTGGCTCTAAAATTGGTATGTCAGTATTTTGTGTGATTTTAGTGTCTATGCGACTGTATTGATGTTTTGATCCAATTCTTGATAGCGTGGGAGTGTTCAGAGGCCACTCGGAAGGGAAAAGCTCCAGCCATATGATTTGAATCATGCACAGTTGTCTTTCAAATAGGCTATGGCTTCCTTTCTTTTATATTGAGCATGAATGTTTGAATTCATGATGATTAGTGTGAATTGGGGGTAGGTACCTAGTTATTCTTTCTTTTGTTCTTATAAACTATGATTTAGGATTGTTTACCATTATATAAGGGGTAGTACCATGTTGTTGGGCTTTTATGTGTGAGTGCAGCATCCTATCTTATTTACTTATTTCACTATTTGTTTCCCTAAGCATGTTCAACCATAGTCTAGCATAGACTAGTGTTGTCTTAGACTCGTGAACCTTATGACTTTGTTATGTCTTTGACGTCATTCGGATGGATTAGGTCCTTGTAGATTGGCATAGTAGACTTGTGTTTAATAGTATGAGCATTAACTTAGGCGTTTGCATGGCCTTGTGGACCTTGTGTTTTCGCTCCCTGTCTCTGCAGTTCTGATGGGTTACCAAAGGGACTACATCTTTTGAGGACTTGAGACTGGGTTGTTCTAGGCTTGGAGCCTTCCATGGATGATGGTGGGTGGACGTAATTCCACGATAACTTAGTAATGATATTAGAATCCTCTTCGTAGTCGACAAACCCTTTTGTTACTCTAGCTAGTTGAGCTGGGAGTCGACTGGACACTATGACTATTTCTTGTTCGAGGCTAATGTTTATGTTCGAGGTCGTTATCTCTAGTCTTAGGTTGATGTTTATGGTTCGAGGTCGTATTCCCAATTTGAGGGTGATGCTTTGGGGTTCGAGGTCGTCACACATAGTTAGAGGCTATCACATGGGGTTTAAGGCCCAACGTACATTTGTTGGATGTGGTTTTGAGGCTATTCTTTCTTATATACTTAGCTATTCTATATACCTGTCGAGCTTATGGGGTCCATTTGGGTTTTATTTAAACCTGTGCACAAGTGTACCTTCTAGGCTTATGGGGTCCAACTAGGTTTAGTTTAGTTGTACTTAGACTTAATTTTGGTATGCTCATGTGTTTTATTTTTATATCCCCATTGACCTCTTCTTGTGTTTAGATTCTCTCTTTTTAGATTGTTTTTACCTTTCTTACTCGGTCGGCCTATGATGCCTACAGAGTACCTTGTTTTGGTACTTACGCTACACTTTGCATCTTTTCGTGATGCAGGTCCTAGTATGAGCTACCAACGGTGATCGTTCGTGCCATCTTTAGCAGCGTGTGGATATCTGAGATGAGGTGCGCATTTGGTATCGTGGATTAGCCTCTCTCCTTCTATATATATTTTACTTTTTCTTTTTCCTTTGAGACATCTCTTGTATTTATCTTGTTAGACAACTCTGTACTCGTGACTTCCAGGTTATGGGAAGGTATATTTTGTATATAGTTTTTTGTTTGCTTCTGTTTCTGTCTTTGATTGATCTTAGTGTTATTTGCTGGTTAGTTCTACCCTTGTACCTACTACTTTCCGTTTTAGGTACGGGTTGGCTTACCTATTGGTGGATTATAGTAGCTATCATCATGACTCGGGAAGTCGGTCTGTGACAACTTATTCTTTTATTTGTTTTAGGATAATTTGAGCCTTATCATTTTACATATAAATAAAGGGTTCCCTTCATTGTAACTCCATCTCTTCAAGAGAAATTCAAATTATTCTCTCTTCTTCCTACTAATTTCACCTTCTTAATTTATAATTCAAAATACGTTATCAACACGAGACTCTAACGTCTTAAAGATTAAAGGTTAAGTTTGAAGGCTAAGGTATTAATTATTTTCCTTCTTTTCAATACAACTAATCTTACTTAATTTGAGTTTGTTTCCCTTCATAATTCAGGCAGGAATCCCCTTTGGATACTAAAATACATTTGGTTTTGATGGGTTTTGAAGACACCATTAAGAATAAAAAAGCATCAAAACAAAATTGTGTTAACGGTATGAAATTCTTGCATCATCATCTTGATGAAAATCTGAAAATGAAATATCTCACAATTAAGGATCCACTTACTTTATGGAAAACCCTGAAAGAAAAATATCACCACTTGAAGATGGTTATACATAAAAAAAAATACGATATGATTGGATACCTCTGATACTGTAAGACTTTAAGTATATTCATGAGTACAATTATGCTTTGTTTAGAAACTTGAATATCTTGGTATCACAAAGAGGGTAAGATGATAGATTCATGTCCAATCGCACTAAAAGGGCAATACATCATATTTTTGTCCTGGGGCACCATGATGAAAAATGTTAAATTTAAGTCCCATAAATTTATATATGTCATTAAAATGACTATTAAAGTAAACAATGAGCTTAAGATGAAAATTAGTCATGAAACCTATCTCATTAAAATTGCTCCATTCTCTAAAGTGAATGTGGTACCAGTGCATAATGTGTCTTAAAGAAGAAAAGTGATGGAATAATGCACATGAATATGGAATGAGGTGCTAAGCTATCGTAATTTGATATGCTCAAATGATTGTGTTCCATTCATGAAGAATAAGAAGTATTGATCAATGCCAAAAATACAGATCCATTCTCTAAAGTGAAGGAGATGTATGCCCACCATGTTAGGCATGGAAAAGGTAGCGACCCTTGTCGTGGATGTGGTTTCACCAAGAATTTCTCTAGGCAGACATGTGTTACATAAATGTTCTCTACATTATCTTTAGGCTTGTATTGGACAAGAATTAGTGACATTAAGGCACATACTATAATACTTTCGTACTTTGACATATCGTCTGGATATCCAGGTTTATAATGATGAGATGAATCATAGAAAATGCAAATGGACATCCATTAAAGAACCTAAAGATTCATGTAAATGGTGAATTTTCTTGTATTGCTTGTTATGAAGGAAAGTTAATGGTGAGACCATCATCAATGGAAGTTGATATTGAAACCTCCTGTATTCTTGAAACGTATACATAGGGATATTTGTGGACCTATTCACCCGCCTAATGAGTTGTTTATATACCTCATGGATTTAATAGATTCTCGTTCTAGATGGTCTCATGTGTTCCGATTATCATCTCGCAACTTAGCGTTTGTAAAATTATTGGAACAAATTATACGATTACGAGCACAATATCCTGATTGTCATATTAGGTTCATTTGCCTTGATAACGCTACAAAGATTTCATCCCAAGAATTTAATGGCCAATGTTTATCGATTGGGATTGAATAAACTCAATACTAAAGTTGATGTGACAGTGCAAAATAAATCTTACTAATATGGATGTGAACTTTATCGCGATGGGATCATGACTCACTTTCAGAAGAGGTAGAATGATTAAGAAGAAATAAACCTGAAAATTACTCTCAGAATAATAAATCTAAATTTTGCTCATATGATAGTATATTAGAAATTTACTAAAATAAAAGGCACATGTCATGGTTAACCTAGAGTTTACGACTTAGACATATACTGAAGAACCAAAATATTCTTTAAGAATTCTTTTTCTTCCGTGTTCTCATGATAAATTAATTTTATCAACTAATGTTGGGACTATCCTAAATTCTGAAAAAGAATAAAAGGTGAATATGGGTCCATTCACCTTTCATGTGATATGATAAATAGACGCATATATAAGATAATGCATGTGCGATTGTTTTCTACCTGCAGTTTGACATTCGAAAAAAATGTTTGTGCAAGATAATACAATTAAGAGAAACTCTTTTAGAATATGTTATCAAGACAGTTAATCTTGATAATGTTTATAGTTATTCAATCAGATGTGACGTTAAATGTCTTAGATAAATAGGTGAATCATTGTTTATGAGAACAAAGCTTCATGTGTTGATCTAAAATATGATAATGCGTACAAAAGTAATTGTATGTATCAGACCAATAAATTATGATCAAATTTTCTCTCAATTGAGTTATGGTCAGGTAGCAAATATTTTCCATCTAATAATTTTGATGTGTGGTACAAGATTAATGAATATACCATGATGCACAAAGATGGATACTCCAATGAAGATTGAAATGTCTTTTAATTTTTCTAACATAAGGAAGATATAAGAAGTAACCAAGAGTTGTAAATGCTCATGTTAAATGTGCTAAAGTACAGAGTCTAGGACATGCATGAAGAATGTAACACCTCGGAAACTAGTAGACCAAACTAGAGCCTTAAGCTAGGTTCTAAGGTATGATGTATGTGATTAGAGTCGTAGATAAGACTCTCCGTACATTGAATAGAGGGCTTAGTAGTTGAATGTCAAGACACGTGATAGACCCCGTAGTTTAGAAGACTATTTATGGAATGATATATATAGGGTTGCAAGGGCCAATACTATCAAGGTAAAGTGGAAGAGAGCTTGTTCTCCTAGGTGACTAGTTGGCGATTGGGCAGCTTGATCGCCCAAGTCACTTGGCGATGCGCCAAAGGGCACCTAAGGTCGCCTAGTGGGATATCCCTTTTCCTTGATTGTGGAACAAAGGGTGAGCTAAGTCGTAGCTCGCCAACCTGCTTGGCGAATCGCCCATTGGCTACCAAGATTGCCTAGTGAAATGCCCCTTTATGGACCTTACTAGAAATTTGGGCGAGCCAAGGGTCCACTTGGCGAGTCGCCTAGTGCCCTTGGAGATCCATGAGAGTGCAAAGGGTGAGGTAAGTCGTACAGACTTATAATTTTTAAGTTAAATTGTTTAGGCTCCTTAGTTCTTTACCAAAGTTGACCCTACATTATTATATTCCTTTCCTGGCAACAATATAAGCTTATTAGACCTAATTTTAGCTCAACTAAGTCATTCTCCCTAGAATTTAAAGAAAACATAACTTCATCCTCTCCATAGAATATTTCTCTCTCTAAAAAACCCTCTATTGAAGAAGGAGATAGAGCTTGAAGCTTCGATCAACAACAAAGTCTATTGTTGAGCGCTTGTGCTAGGGCTTTGATTAAAGGTATGTTTAGCTTTTTACCCATGGGTTCTTCCACCCAAAGAGTCCCCTAGACTTTCCCCTAATTTGTGAAGAAGAACCCCAATCAAGCTAGAGTTACTTCCAATGTATGGGTTTTAGGTGGGTATGATTCCAAATAGTTGGATACTACTCATATATGATTAATCTAGTGCTTCTTCATGATATTATGAATAATTTATGTGATTTTGATGATTAACCCTAGAAATCAAAGTATGTGGGTTTATGTCTTTTGATGAGAAATTGATGATTCATGATAGATTCTCTAGACTTGCTGTCATGTATAGAACTTAGTCAATAATATGAATATGAAATCATGAATTGAATAGACTTATGCATGTATGATATACCATGAATGGTATGGATAGAATTTGGGACTTTATGATGAATTATGTATACAATTTACCTATGATTAAGGTATAGGACTAATGTGTCCTGTGATCTGGACTAGTATGATGATTGTGGAGTAAAGCTTGAATGTAGGGATTGAATTCATAATGTTGATCACTACGGCTTAAAGAGTAAGTCTAAAACTATATGATTTCTTGTATGTAGAATGTGAAGGGTTAATCACCTAAAATGAATCTTGCTTGTTAGAATAGAATAGCTTGAGGTTGAGTCTTATGATTCCTTTATGGGTAGTTGAATTATGTTGCTTGGGATGGTAAATCTCATTGTAGGTTGGGATTGAGGAATTAAGCTCTCCTAAGGTTAGCTTGAACTAGCATTGGTAAGATGCTTTTCATGGTAGCTTGCATTAGTATGGGCATGGTAGCCTAGGATTGAGGATCTATACTCTCATATGGGTAGCAAGAACTAGCATTGTTAGAATGCACTTCGTGGTAGTTTGACTTGGTTAGGCCAAGATCATTTCATGGTAGCTTAGGATTGAGACACCATACTCTCCTAAGGATAGCTAAGGGTTGAGGATTCATACTCCCCTAAGGGTAGCTTGTATGCCATTGAATGTTTGCATGGTATCTAGGTTGGTATACTTGTATCCTTCCTAGGATAGCTTGGATTGCATGGTAAGGTGTTTTCCATGGTAGTTAGGTCTAGCATAGTAGTATGTTATTCTTTGATAGTCTAGAATGAAGAATAGTAAGCATTGAGTAATTTAGCCTAAAGGAGTACTTAGTGTGAGTGGTATTATGGGGTGCCATTCATACATGGGACAAGTATTACCTGAAGCTACTTATGAAGTGTTCTCTTATGTGATCTATGCTAGCTTAGATTGTTGCTATAGTTGCTTTCCATGATATGATTGACTTAAGTTGATAGTTCCTTGTCAATATGAAATAGGTAAATAGTGATACGTAGAAATGGTAAATAAGAATATGGTGACTTCAAGGATATGCTTAGTGTGTGTGGTATTATGGGATGCCCCACATGCAATGCACAAGTGTGCCTTGAGGTTACTTAGGAGTATAAGTTTTCTTATGATATGAAAGCCTAGGTCTTGACTATGAAGGTGGACTATGACCAAGAATGACCAAAGAGAGGTACTTAGGTTGGATAGTATTATGGGATGCTATCCTTGGCTTGCACAAGTATGCTTGGAGGTGGCTTATGGAGTAGTTCTCTTGAATATGAAAGACTAATGGTTGAAGTATGAATTTATGTATGACTTATGTTGACTTGTGATGATATGATGCTTATGTTGGAGTTTATGTTATGAATATGTTATTGTCTCTTATGCTTATGTCTTATGTTGACTAACCATTTGGGATGCTTTATGATGTTATGCTAGCTTTCATACTTGGTACATTTTGTACTAACACATATTGCCTACACTCTAATCAAATGTAGGGTGTTGGGATATTGAGTTGCTTGAAGGCTAGGTTTGTAAGGTGCACAAAGACTTGAGGAGTTGGTGGGTCCTCATTCGAGGACAAACCCACTATGTTCTTTTTATGTCATTTCTTATGTTTTAGACTATTATATAGGCTGCGTCCCAAGAATTGTATTCCTGTGATTCATGGATGGTTTGAGACAAAGACTTAGTAAAGTCTTCCGCTTGTTTATAAAATGTTTTAGATTGTTTTAAAGAAAGTTTTAAATATTCCTGTATTTTTATGATCTTATGTTATGATTATGCTAAGGGCTTGTATGTGACCCCTTCGAGATCAAGTACGCCATGTTACGTCAGGGGTACCCCTGGGTCATGACAAACCATGATAGACCAACCGGTTCTACATAAAATAATCCTTGCAAAGGTGGAGGAGCAAAGAATTAAAATGATCATTATGAGGAGGTAATGTGTTCTTGAAAATCCTGCAGTATCACACTTCATGAAACCTCGTGAGAAGGGTAGGTACCTTAAAATAATAAAGTCATGAGATCTTAAGAAGTTATGTCGTATTTTGAATCGATACACACTTATATCTCATCGTCGATATCTTTGATACAACATAGCGCATTATTACAAAAGACTATAAGGATATGAATTTTACGTCTATTAAAGCATGTCGGTGTAGAAATAATTATCAAATGAAAAATAAAAAGTTGCATCTTGGTAAATGTAAAGCTTATTTTACTTGTAGCCTGAATATTAGAAGATGTCATGCTTTTAATACTTGATATTGTCACTTGAAAATTGATATGAAAATATCCGATGGATTCTAAATGCATGAAGCATATACAAAGTTTTCATTTATAATCCTCATATGGTTTAAATCAATCAAGAATGTTTTGTATTGTTATGCAAGTGGATAACTTGAATTGGAATTCTTAAAGAGTTTTCAAAAGAAAATAGATTAATTCCTTAAAGAAGTTTAAGTGAGGAACTTGCAGAATTATTTGATCCTAAAAGGAGAATTCATAAAAGGAGATAGAAAGAAGCACATTTCGCCAAAGTTTTTCTACAATACATAAGCTCTCAAGAATGGTAATATCAACGTGCAATAGATTTTTCCAAGTAACGATATGGCTAAGTTATTCACATAGTGTCTACCAACTACAAATTTTGAGAACATGGTGGACATGCTTGGAATGCAAAGATTTAAGACTTTGGATTGATGTTCACATTAGGGGGAGTTAATACGCTATGTACTCTTTTTCGGTCACAAGGTTTGGTCCCATTTGGTTTATCTTGTAAGGTTTTTAATGAGGCATCCAAACTATGTATTATTATATATGTATACTTTTTTCATTCGCTAGAACTTTCCCCTCTTATTTTATCTAGTAAGGTTTTAACGAGGCATATAATCTATCCAATAGACATCCAAGGGGAAGTTTTATCAACATATTTTTATTCTACTGATGTCTATTTATGGAGATACTTTGATGAAAAGTTAGGAATACTAGTTGGGAACTAAGTCAATTATTCCTATAAATATTCGTTCATTGTACCTCCATTCCTTCAAGATAAATAATAAGTCTTCTCTCTTCCCCCTACTACTTTTTCCTTCTTACTTTATAGTTTCATAACAATTAGAATTTTTTGATTTTTTCATTATTATTTTTAATGTATATTTTAGTAGGAATAGATAATGTTTAATTTTCAAATTTGTGCTTTACTTTTTATTTTTCTTAAAGAACACAAAATAAATAATTGGAAAGTCTTAGAGATTGTGCAAAAGTAGGAGTGCAGTGAAAATTTTATGATATAATCATGACAGGTTTAGGAGATTAATAAATGAGAATTCAAGATAACGGGTATTTATTTTTAAAAATATTTGTTTTTAATTTTAAAAAATGATCTTTGAAAAAAATCAAATTAAGGAACCTCATTTCTCCCACCACATATTTTCAATTTGTTTATTTTATTACATTTTTGTTAATCATTTTTTAGAGTTTATGCATCAGTAAGAATGCAATGGTAAACTTTATTATTTTAAAGTTGACTATTTAAATGGTAATTTATTCAATGATTTTTGTAAAAAAAATAAAAATTAAGCTAAAAAGTATATATTTTGAATAATGTGTATATTTGTTTATATTACACATCATAAAAGAAAGCGAAAATCAGAAAGTAATTATAAAAATTTAATAATGTATGAGTTAGATTACAAAAAGGATATGGAAATAGGAATTTGTGCGGTTCTTTGTACCACAATTTTGTATTGTTGGATTCTCTTGGAATTATTCTCTTTATTTTCTACTTTTAATATTTTCTTCAAGAAATTTCCTTAGATAAATGCCCACATATCAAATCAACAATGGGTGAGAAATGCAACCTATCTGGAGATATATTATCTTTTTTTTTTGTTTAAATAAGGGAAAGACCCATTTATTGAATAAAAAGAGGTTTCCAAACATAAATAACTAGGGTACAAAAGAGACCCAAGCCCAAAAAAAACCATCATCAACAAGTTGAAACGACCAAAAACAAAAAGGAATGAATTGTCGGAACCAAGCGGCGCTCCTATTAGCTCAACGTTGGTCGTCCATGGATCTGTCAGAGGTCCTTCTCTCTTTAAATCAAATATGGCAGAACTGTGTTAAGCTTGAGTATCATCCATTTAGGTGTTCAAAAATCTCACGAGCACAATGAATTTGACTCGGTGAAGACTTCTTCAGTTCATCATTGTTGCCATCTTCATCTATCAATGTAAATGACATAATCCAATTGTGCATCACCTGAATCAATCTTAATCTAAAGAAATAACCTAATCCATCATTAACTCGTGCAGTTGAGCTCCCGAGAACTTATACCAGTACATATTAGTTAAGGATATCATAAGTATTTTCCTCAATCTTAATCTATATACTCTTGAATTACAGCATACTAGACTCTTTGGAGAGTGATTGTTTCCTTTTTTTTTCATGTAACGCTTCCTATAAATATTTGTTTGTCCTGTTACTAGTAGTCTCTTGACTTGATGCATGTTTTCTATTTTGATATTTCTTTGTTCTATGTTTTTGTTGTCCTTGCTTATCTTCTTGAATTATTGTTCTCACTTGTAATGGCATATCTTCATTAGAGAGAAATTGCATTACAGTACCTGCAAAACCATACACAATGTTAGTTTAAAAAAATCAGCTAGGTTGTTGCCTTCCCTGAAAGTGTGTATTACCACCACCTCCCTCTCCGTTAGGATCTCGGGATGCATCTTATGTTCATTGATATGCCCCATGGAATTCCCCAGATTCCATTTAAAATCTTCTTAATAATCAATGAATCAATTTCCATCATAAGAGGTAAAATATTATTCTGAAAACAGTGGTTCAAACAATCTTTGAATGCCTTAACCGCAACTTCTAAAGCATCGCATAAATCAAACTTCTCTGCTTCAGAAAATATAAGTTACCCCAGCACTTTCTCACACAAAAGGTCTTAGAACTGCATTGTACTTGCCAGAGCCATCAATGTTGCACTTATAACTTCTTGCAGGAAGGCACACCTATCTAACAACTTTATAAGAAATAATAGGAGTTTATGATTCCGGAAATTGGACAATTTGAGGACAGGACTTAGGCACATTAACAATCCAAGGATATCTAGAAGCACTCATTCGATGAAATGTTTCTATTGATCTCTCTCCATGGAATTCTTGGACATTCTTCCTGCATGCGCTGTAAT
Organism: Solanum chiquidenum; assembly: GCA_029582725.1. NCBI lineage: Eukaryota > Viridiplantae > Streptophyta > Magnoliopsida > Solanales > Solanaceae > Solanum > Solanum chiquidenum. Next base: position 27,198 of record JAJOOS010081051.1, on the reverse strand, counting down.
ATTCTCTTTTTAAAAAAAAATTCCAAACGATAAATATTGGAATGGCTATAATCGGTGGCTTTAATTTAGTAGCACAATCATAACTCCATCATTTATCTATGATTTGTTAAAGTTGAACAAAAGGACCATGTATCCCAGCTACACCTGCAAAAGATATCCATAAAGACTTAAAATCAGTGCAAGACACAAAAAGTTGGTCAAAGGTTTCTTGAATTTAGTCTGAGCAGCAACAACATTCCACATAATTTGTTATTCATTTTTTTTAACCAAGACCTCTCCTATAGGAATTTTTTAAAACCACATTCTCCATAATAGAAAATATATTCTTAATGGTATACCCTTTTCCCATATATTGACGATGCCTAACTAGTTCCTCTTCTTTTGTCTAATCATATTCCATGCACTACCCATTTTTAATTTTCCTTTACTATTTGGCATCCACCAAGGTTTGTCTTTTTATTCTGACAGCTTCCATGACTCAACCACTTGATCACATACTTCTTTGTTCAGTAACTCAGTCATCACACTTATGTTCCATCCATCATGCTCCATGGTCTGATGAACATCGTCATATCCTTCGGGTGATCCATGTGTTATAGGTAACACATAGTGCAGAGCTCCTAGTTGTGTCCAATTATCATACCACAGAATAGCATGACCACCACTAGGTTCCCACCATATCTAGATCAATATTATCTATGTCTTGGAGAATAAACTTCCATACTTGAGATTCACCCTTCCGTCCATTTTTGGAATATCGCCTTCCTTCACCCTCAATTGGTGATAACTCGACCGGAGGTCAATCTTGGAAAAGTAGCTTGCCCTTTGAAGTTGGTCAAACAAGTCATCTATCCTTGGAAGGGGATAATTATTCTTAATTGTAACCTTATTCAACTGCCGATAGTCTATACACATACGGAGAGAACCATCTTTCTTTAAAACAAACAAAACTGGACCATCCCATGGAGAGACACTCGGTCGGATGGAACCCTTATCCAACAAATCTTTCAATTCTTCCTTCAACTCCTTTAATTCTGTCAGAGCTAGTCAATAAGGAGGAATAAAAATAGGTTTTGTATCTCGGAGAAGGTCAATGTCGAACACTATTTCACTTTTTGGAGGAATACTGGGTAAATCCTAAGGAAGCACTTCCGGAAATTCATTCACAACGAGGAGAGACTCAAGAGTAGGGGTTTCAGAATCTACATCCCTCACCATAACTAGATGGTAAATGCAACCCTCAGAAATAATTTTTCTAGCTTTAAGACAAGAAACAAACTGACCCTTAGGCATAGAATTTCCCCATTTCTACTCTAAGATGGGTTCATTTGGGAACCCGAAACTTGACTACATGGTATCTATAATCAATAGAAGCATAACATAAATGCAGCCAATCCATACCAAGGATAACATCACAATCTAACATATCAAGATCTATGAAATCAACATGAGTAACTCTATGAGACAAGGAGACGGGACACTTTCTATAGACCCTCTTAACCACAATAGAATCACTAACAATAGTAGAGACATAAAAAGGATCTAACAACACATCTGGAAGAATATCAAATCTCATAGCAACATATGGTGTTACAATAGACAAGGTAGCACCGTGTCAAGTAAAGCATAAACATCAATTTGGAAGACTTTCAACATACCGGTAACCATATCGGGAGAACCCTCTTGATCATGACGGGTCTGAAGTGTATAGAACTGGTTTTGCTTCTGACCTCCACTAGGACATAATAAAGGGTCAGGTTGAGCCCTTCGACGATTATCTCTATAATTCTTAGCAACTGAACGATAATCCCTTATGTTGTGGTCCATCTTACCACATCCAAAACAAGCACTGGAACCCACTAGACACTTGCGCTCGTGCTTCCTTCCATACTTAGTACAAGTAGGCCGTAAAGACCCACTACCATTTCCTCCTTGAAGCTTAGGGTTAGACACCTTATCTTTGTTGAACTTGGAAGGAGTATTGGAGGAACCTTGACCAGAAAACCTTTGTTGGAACATAAAATGACTATGCCCATCGCACCTTGAAAGCGAGAAGTTGTTATCATCGGTTTTAGCCATATTTGCCTCCCTAGACTTTTCCTTAAGTTTCTCTTCTTCAATTTGTTGAGCATGAAACATGAGACGAGAAATATCCATATCATTAACAAGCATAGTGGTACAACATTCCTTAACAATTATTTCGGACACACCCAAAACGAACTTGCTCATCTTTGCCTTAGGATCGACAACCATAGTAGGAGCATACCTTTATAATTGTGTGAACTTCAAAACATATTCTTTCACACTTATAATTTATTGACGAAGATTAATGAATTAAAACACCTTTGCCTGCCTCATCTAAAGGGAAAGAACCTATCAAGGAAAGCTACTTTGAACTTTTCCCAATCGAGAGGACCGGCATCAGTTGCCCTCCCTTCCTTCCATTGGTTGAACCAAACTTGAGCAACACCCTTAAGTTGATAAGCGGCCAACTCTGCCTTTTCCACCGGCGTCACTCCCATGATCATCAACACCTTGTAAACCCCATCAATGAAGTCTTGATGTTCTTCCTCAACCATAGAACCATAAAACTCTGGGGGATTCATTCTCGTAAGGTCCCTCACTTTAGATGCCCTCTGTACCCACATTTGGGTTCACAAGGACCACAACCTCCCTATTGGCTTCAGTAGTAATGGCTTGGGCCAATACTTGAAAAGCAACCCTAAACTCTGCATTTGTCACTTGTTTGGCCAAAGGATCGACCGGAGCTTGAGGAGCTTGAGGAATAGCTTTTTTGTCCACATTCTCCCTCACAGTCCTTCTAGCATAAGCCCTTCGAGTGGCCATATCATGTACATCATCGGATAATAATTAGGAGAGAGACTTTACAGAGTAACACTCTGTCGCACAACTTTAGAGTAATGAAAGAAGTGCAGTTTCCTAAACATGTTGTAGCCTCTCATTCATAAATGTGGTGCGCTTCAGACACTTGAACAAGACTCTACTCGACGTGGCTTATGAGACTTCCTCGGACCTTTCTAAACCTTGTACTCTGACACCAATTTTGTCACGACCCAAGGTAGCCCCTAGGCATAACATGGCGTATAGGACCCCGAGAGGCCCCATACAAGCCACTTATCTTTCTTCATACAAGATAATCTAATAAAGAGATTAAAATATAATTTCAACATATATAAATTTTATAGTGAAAAGTAGAAATATATACATCGCCTCAAAGTCATCTAGTACATAATAGTTTATCGAGGCGTAGCCCGTACATCAAGTTCCAAAACTTAAAGTCAAGAAAGAGTGAAAATAATAAATATCCGGTCCTCGAAGTATGAGGACTCACCAAAGCTCAGAATCTCCTCAAAGAACTCTAGCCACAAAATGGGGAACCTTGATTGTCGGACCCTACATTTGGGGAAATGTAGGCAAGAGTATGTGTTAGTACAAACATGTACCAAGTATGATAGTTACGCTTAAAAAAATATAGAACATGCTAAAAAGGGGCATTTTCATGAGCATGCAATGATCGAGCTAAAAAATGAATCTTGAAAGCTAGAAAACATAAGTCGTTAAACATGATCAATGCAAATGAATATCATCTTAAAACATATGTAAGATACTTCTTGAAGTAACCTTCGTTCATCATAGATTGCATGTGGGAAGTAGCCTTAACCAACATATAAGACCATGTGATCTATCAATATGGAATCTGGTGTCTCCCACACCAAAAGGGTTGTCCTAATTGCCAAGGTAAAGGCAATGAACTTCTAGCTTATGTAGATCTACTAGCTAATGTCTATCTAGAGAATCCTATGTTGGCACATATTTTATGGGACACAGGTACTCGCCACTTGTCCACTCGGTACTAAGCTTGACTTCCACGTAATAGTTCTTAATCATATTCATATTAGTTCTTAAAGGAACATGGGTAATCGCCTCTTGTCTTTCAATTAGAGAGCATGGTTAATCGCAAATTGCCTCAACATAAGAATATCTCCTTAACATTGGTTCATTTTAGGTGAGAAGACCTTTCAAACCTAAGAACCCTTATCGTGTGAGAAAACCTTCACAATCAAGAATTCGTGTGTATATGAGCAATCCTTTAAACAACGCAACAATAGCAACATCATTGATACTTCACTCTCAAAGAATCCTTAAAACATTTACATAAATTTCATGTGAACATTCTTGATTTCATAAATTATTCTTTCAAAATCCAAAACCCACATCATATGATCATAACTTGGAAAACATGGGAATTACATGGGTTCATGTGGATCATCCTAAAATCATGAGATTAACTCAATTCTTGCATAAAAGATCACATATCACTCAATTAAATCAACAACTAAAATAACCCATATAATAGAAGAGAAACCCTAACTCAATTGGAGATTTCTAACTTTGAAAATTGGAGAAGTTGGGAACTCCATGGAGGAAAGGGCTACATGGATAAAAACCAGCACACCAATAGCGACCCTTTTGGAAGGATACTACCACTTAAACAAGAAATCTAATTAACTACTTGCGACGTATTCCTGCTTATTTTATCCTAACACTTAAAAAATAATATAAAAGAATATTACCAACTTCCAAGTACCAAAATTAGTTGGTTCATCCTTATCACAAACATTTAAAACAAATAGTAGATTTAGTTTATTACCAGATTTGGATTTACACACCCAAAAAACAACAAAACATATATCCATACTTATATTACAACACATGGTGACATGATCAAATTAGCCTTCAAACTTTCATGTACATGTACAACAGAAAGATCATGTACAAGTCCCAAGTTTTATACAAAATGTAGATGCCTATATGCGAATGTGATCTTCCTTAAGGCTCTCAAAATCTCCATCTCCAATGGCCACCTTCTTGCATCCTCTCGAACATTCCCTACGATAGAAACAACTATCGCTAAGCATATAGCTTAGTGGTGTAAAAACTATAGATTCAAAGCCCTCAGATTTACCAAGCTACCTTTCTCAAGTCATGGGCTGCACAATTGAAACATAATAAATAAATGAAGTAAACAATATAATAAGAGTATCAAGTTTGATATTTAAAGATCCAAATGTAAAGAACGCTCATAGCACCATTTTCCAAGAGATTCAACAACAAGGCCCCCGTCCAATATATATATCATGTCGTCATACCAAGCACAAACAGGTATCAAGAAGGGTCATGCCCAATAATCAACATTAGCAAGAACCATATTAAAAATGGTTGTCTAGTTCGTACTTAAAATGGACAACTTCCATTCTTAAGACGGACTAAATATCCATAGTCAAGATGGAAAATGATATGAATCAAGAGGCATGCCAATAGTGACAAAGTCACAGCCACAAGAAGGACAACGTCCCAACAAGAGTGCCAAGTGATCAAAAAATCCGTACAAGTGGGCGAGTTACACAAGTGTCTTTAATGTCTTAAAGGATACCAACACGACAATGCAAAGTGACAAGAGGTAACCAAGGTACCAAGATAAACTTTCAGATATACCAGCAGCTAAAAAGAGTATAAGTACAAGTTTATACACAAACCTCAGTGCTTTAGCATAGAAACAATCCAACATAACTTCAAGAGTTCAAACCGTAGACCAACCAACCTATCAAAGTCCTCAACTTGTTCACGAGTATATACAACCTTAAAAATAAAAATCGAATGACTCATTTAATTACTAGAAGCTCAATAATGTTGATGTAAAACAGGATTATCATCGCAAGTAAGCTTCGCCTATACAAATATGACTATGCTCCCAAAATAGTGATTCTGCCCAGTCTAGTACCTCATGTCGCAACTTAGATTTGAAAAGGAAAAACGCAAAATTGGATTTTATATCCTTTATAAAAGATGTAGGTACATATGCTAATGTTGCAGAAACACAATAATCGTCAGAAAATATATTTTGTACAAAAAGATATATTCAAAACAATAACAGTTGTCCATACAGGATTTGAAATACCGAAATCTGGACAAAACTTGTCCTATGTTGCGTCCCATATTTCGAATATATAACGGATAAATTAGAGTTGTACAAAAAACTAAGAGTTGTAGGTATACGAATAAGCTTTCAAAAACATATTTATTCATTGAAAAATGAGTTCTAGAGAACAAGATATTCTAAAAGTACTAAACACTACTTAGCTCAAAAAAACAGATTTCGACTACTCACCAAGATAAGGCTTGAATACTCAATTCATTAGATCCATGAATGCCGCATGAGCATTTGTCAATCCGAATGGCATCACCAAAAAATCATAATGACCATACTGAATTCTAAAAGCAGTTTTAGGAATATCTTTCTCTCTAACACACAGTTGGTGATATCTAGACCTTAAATCAAACTTTGATAATACTTTAGCACCCTTTAGTTGGTCAAAAAAATAATCGATCCTTGGTAGTGGATATCTATTCTTGATTATTATTCTGTTCAATTGTCTATAGTCAATACAAAGCCTAAGAGTGCCATATTTCCTCTTTACGAATAAAATAGGGGCTCCCTTAGGGGAAACACTATGTCGAATAAAACCTTTCTCAAGAAGTTCTTGCAATTAAGATTTCAATTCTCTTAATTCTGCTGGATCCATTCTATAAGGAGTGATAAAAATAGGGGTAGATCTAGAAATAGGCTCGATTGGAAATTCAACCTCTCTTTCCGGGGGCAACCCAGGAAGATTTTATGGGAAGACTTCTGGGAAATCACATACAGAAGGTATGTCTTTGATACAAGGACTCTCCAACTGTGTATCAACTATGTGAGCAAGGTATGTCCCAGAACCTTGATGCATCAACTTTCTTGCCAAGGCCGCAAAAATAATACTAGATGTCAATTATCTTTTACCTTGTACAATGATGTATGAAAATATAGGATCTTTAAAAGTCACATGCTTTGACCTACAATCTACCACTGCATGATATATATAAAGCCAATCCATCCCGATAATAGCATTAAAATCCTTGAAGGGAATTTCAATCAAATCAGTAGGGAACACTAGGTTTTGAATCACGACGGGACAATCTTGGTAAACTCGATTACTCACCACTTGATAACCCAAAGGACTACCAACTCGCACATCATAATTAAGTCTCACAGATTTCACATTTTCAAGAAGTACAAGTGATGAACAAATATAAGAATGTGTAGAACCATGATCAAACAATGTAAACACACATAAGCCAAATAAGTGAAATTTACCGACAACCACGTCTTTTCCATCTTGATCATCCCTCTACCTCATGGCATAAACGTGTGTAGTAGCCCTTGGTCCAGTAGATTGATTAGCTCCACTTGCACCTGTTGGTTGGGTGTTTTTAGGTCTTACACCTCCATTAGTTTAAGGAAGATTAATAGAAGGCTTATGAACTGAGCCTTCAGTTTTCAAGGAAGGAGCGTTATTAAGATTGAAACAATCCTTCACTTTATGATCAAAGCTCCCACAATTCAAACATGCACCAGAAGCTCTCTTGTAGGTACCATAATGATTCTTTCCACAATGTGGACAAGTGGGAACGCGAGGCTTGCCTTGGCCATAATTTGGAGTGCTAGCTGTAGAAAATTCTGATTTGTATTGCTTTTGTTGAGGTGGCATGTTAACACTACCAGCCTTAGAATCATCAAACCTTCCCCTTTTGGATGGACCTCCAACATCTGGTCTAGGCTTTCAGAATTTTTTTTCATTTCTAGTAGCTTCTTCGTTATCAAGTCGTTCCCAAGTAAAAGCAGCAGACACTAACTTACAAAAGTTCTCATGTTGCAGGATCGCCACATTCTTCGTAATGGAATCATTTAAACTGTCTTCAAATTTCTTGCACTTGTCTTTTTCCTCTTAATAATACCTCCAGCATAATGGGAGAGCCTTAGAAACTTATGTTGGTACTCAGCAATAGACATGCCTCGTTTCTTTAAATTCAAAAACTCCTTTTTCTTTGCATCACAATAAGCAGGTGGGACAAACTTCATACGAAATTCCTTAAGAAAATCATCCCAGGTAAGAACTGGAGGTTTTACCTTGGCATTCGGAACACTTACCCACCAATCATAAGCATCCTTTTGTAATAGTGACATAGCATACTTAAATTTGTCAACATCTGAACACTCCAACTACTCAAACACTCTCTCCATGTGCTCCAACCATTGTTCAACATCAGTGGGATCAACAGTACCTTCAAGCTACACTCCACCCATTTTCCTCACTTTCTCAAAATTAATCACATTTGTATCATGCATCGATTCAGCCATCTGGTGAAAGAATTCAGCCATTTGTTGAAAAGGAGGATCCATGGCTTGAGTACCACAACTCATATGAGGATGTGAACCAGCTCTTACACCCTGATGGTTTCCCACTTCAGACCCACTTGTGTGGGGAACATATTGATTGGAGAAATGTTCTCCAACCCCTTCATGAGCAGCCTCCATAAGGTTGTTAGAAGAAGAGCCCATAACTTAATTCCTTCAAAAGAGAAGATCACATTGCATTTGGGATATGTACTTGATGCATATCCACTCTACATGCGATAAAAAATATTATAAACCATGTAAGTGAACAAACAATCTAAATAGAACCTTTTCAAAAGAGAACAAGTATACAAGTAATTCACAATAAAAGCCCTAGAACCACAAACCTAGGCTCTGATACCAACACGTGTAGCGACCCTTTCGAAAATATACTACTACTTAAACAAGAAATCTAATTAAATACTTGCAACGTATTCCTGCATATTTTATCCTCATACATAAAAAATAATATAAAAGAATATTACCAACTTCCAAGTACCAAAATTAGCCGGTTCATCCTTCAAACAAATATTTAAAACAAATAGTAGATTTAGTTTATTACAAGATTTAGGTTTACACACCCCAAAAACAACAAAACATATATCCATACTTATATTACAACCCATGGTGACATGATAATTAGCCTTCAAAATTTAATGTACATGTACAACAGAAAGATTATGTACATGTCCCAATGTTTATACAAAATGTAGATGTCTATATGCAAATGTGATCTTCCTTAAGGCTCTCAAAATCTCCATCTCCAATGGCCAGCTTCATGCATCCTCTCGAACATTCCCTACGATAGAAACAACTATCGCTAAGCATATATCTTAGTGGTGTAAAAACTATAGATTCGGAGCCCTCAGATTCACCGAGCTACCTTTCTCAAGTCATGGGCAGCACAATTGAAACATTATAAATAAGGGTGTGTCTCGAATTCCAGCCAAAAGGACCAAGGTTTTCTTGAAATTTTGAGAGTAATATGGTTAGAGGAAGTCTACAGGTTTGTTAGAGTTAAAGAAAATGAATTCTTATAGAGGAGGTGTGAAAATATATCTTATAAAAGTGATGTTTATCACTTACTAGATATACCCAAAGTCAAAGGTTGGCTGCCCAAAAGTAAAAGGTTTGCTGCCTAAAAGTATACATATATACCAATATGTATATACCTCACCTCCCTTTCAAGTTATAAATAATTCCAATTAGAATATTACGTAAATGCCCCAATACAATTCCTTAAATTACGATCACAATTTAAGTTAAGCAAGTTTGCAAATATCACAACATTTCAAGTTCCCAAAATGAGAGGAAAACATACTGTGGTAATTAAGCAATGGTGTATCAACATGCGAATCTTTGTTTTAGCATTAGGGGTGTTACAATACCTCAATGCCAAGAGCTTGCCTTCAATGGAGGATTAGGAGACTTGAATCGAAACCCTAGGTTGCCTTCAATGGAGGATTAGGAAACTTTAATTGAAACCCTAGGTTGAACCCTTCTTCTTCAAGTTTTTTAGAGAGAGAAATATTTTGGAGAGGAAGACTTGTTCTTCATTTGTAAATTTGACAGAATAATTTCAATTGGAAAATTTTGGGATTTAAAACATTTATATAGGGTTTCTAAAATAGGGCAAAATGACATAGTATCAAGATAGAATAATTAGGAAAACACCCAAAAGTCTCTTACTTACAGCTAGCGTGACTCCCTACACGAGGTCCTCAATAGCCCGTCTTAGGGACCACGAGCCGTCCTGGCAGTCGTGGTCCTTGGACCAGTTGCTAGGGAGGACCCTCATTGTCCTGACCTTCCCCATGACCAACTTCACAGTTCGTGAGGTGTTGACACCCAATTTTGACACTCCACAGTGTATATTAATCATCGGGCTTCTTCAAATTCAAAGGATTTGAAATAATTAGTTTTAGAAAATTTCAATAAAAAATAGTTTGCAAGTTATTTTAAATAGTCTTGTTGCCTTTCTATAATTTTTAAAAAAAATGTATTTATCTTTATATAATTATGTGTATAATTAGTATATCTTATAAATATTTGTAAATCATCTCAAAAGATTTTGTGTTTAGTAAAATATTTTGATAATTTAGTTTAGTTCAAATTATGGTTACAATTTTGAGTTGGTTATTATATAACTAAGTTAATCATTTTATTTTCGTTAAGATTAAGAAACTTTTTAATTAATTCATATTAATTCATAGTGCTTAAATTCTAGCCGGATTCATCAAATTAACTCAATTTGGTTATATTTTGAATTCTATATGCCTATAATAGCAATCCGTTTAGCCATTTTATATTTCTAAAATCTAGCCCATTTATTACAAGCCTAACCACCAACCTTTCGGTCCAAATTTTAATCATCACCAGCCTATTTTACAATGCAATTCTCAACTATCCCAATCCCATACGGCAACCCATCAAATTCAACAAAGAAGCCTAGTGTTTAAAGCAATAACCATTCCAATATTACAATCAGCAGCACAACAGTAGTATCGCGACCCAGACTCCAGCTCCTTCTACTTCTTTTTCACGTGAAAACAATGAAAGAATGAAACCCAGTACAGTAGCGAAATCTAGCAGCCCTGTGAACTCAGCCCAACAGAAATCGTGACACGAGTTCTAGCAACCCATTTCTGTGTGCTCTCTCCCTCTCTCCTTATTCTCACAGTACCGCGAATCTTTGAAAATTGACCAGGTGTAACAATCATATATCCCAATTTTCCTTCGCTCGAGAATTGGATGGATACAATTCTCATTCCATTGAGAATGGCACTATTTTCAACTATTAGACCTTATTCTCAAGGAGAGGATTCAAATTTTGAATTCAAATTCACCCAAATATTTCACTTGTTTTCCCCCTAATCAATTCTCTTTTTCTCTATATATACTTTGCTTCATTCATGTAATGACTCGGAAAATTATTAAGTAAACTAGAGCAAAAACTTGAGGGTTAACGTCAAGGGTTAAGGGCAAGGGATAAGGATTTTGGGTGAAGGCCATGGTTAGGGGACCAAGGCTGCCTAAAACCAGGGTTAGACACTGCCTACCATGACCATGAGGGTCTTCATGACCCGTGGTGTCCACCACGAGCCGTGGTGCCACCCATGGTTGGCATGGCAGTATGCCCTAGAAAGGTCCCAAGCCAAGGCTCCTCTTCACGAGCCACTTCACGGCTCGTGGTAATGACCACGGGGCATGGGAAGGCTCGTGGGATTGCCTTAGCTTTGTGGGAGTTGTGCAAAGTTGAGGGAGCTACTGCCTTAAAGACCACGGGCACCACCACAAGCCATGGTGCCCTTGAAGGTCTATATAGGTGGTCGTGAAGACCACTTGGGTGCATGGGAGGAAAAACTTCAAAGCCAATCCACTGCCTCAAGACCACGACCATCACCACGACTCGTGGTCTTGACCACGGATCGTGGTCTTGACCACGGATCGTGGGGCCTTAGGCCCTTTAAGTCTTGTCATGTTGAGGAGGGCTACTGCCTAAGGGACCACGGGCACCACCACGAGCCATGGTCCCCCTTCACGACCCGTACAAGTGGGCGTGGTCCCGACGGGGCTGCCTAAGTTTAGGGCTTTTGAGTAATTTCATTTTAATTAATCATTAAGTGGGGTTGTTTTTAATTGTTTTATATCACTAGTATATTTAGTTTTAAGTCTTAAAACATTTCATTTACTCCTTATTTCTCCAAAACCCAAATCAAATCAAAAGAGTTCTTCCTCTCAATATTTCTCTCTCTAAAAGTTCCCAAACAAGAAGAAGAAGAAGAAGTGGGAGCTAGGGTTTGTGGATTGAAGGTGTTCTTCCTCAAATATCTTGGGGATTCAGAAGCAAGGTATGGTGATCCTTCATATAGGGGTAGCTTCCACCCCTAGAGTCCATTCAAAAGTGGATTTCGAAGTCTTCAAGTTTCTCAAAAACCTAAGGTTTTACTCTAACTCATGGGTTCCTTCTTCAAACGTTTTCAAATGGTTATTAATGACAAATTATGATTGAACTAGTGTTTTATTGATGATTTATGATGACAATACTCTAAGAACCCATGAATTCTCTCAATTTCCTAAATTGTTATTTTATGAAATGGGTTTGTTGATTATGCAAGGATGGGATTAGAATATGTCTAAACTAGTTTAGTATATTGAATTGTATCACTATCCATGCCTTAATTGTAACAAATTGTTGGTGTGCTGGTGATTTGAGATTCATGGCCTTGAAAGGCATAGTATGAGGAATTGAGTATTATCATGATGTCTTGTATATGAATGTGAATCTAATGAAGGTACTATGATCTTGTCTTGAATGTAATTGTGTTAATATTGAAAGTGTATTTCTCAATTTGACACTCATGAATGTGATGATAAAATGTGAAGGGTTTTTATGATGTGAAATTATATCTTGAATTGGTAGGCTTAGGCATCCTTTTCTTGTATAAATGAAAGTAATGTAGATTGATGTATCTTGAATTGGTAGGCTTAAGGCATCCTTTTCTTTTATTGATGAATGTGACCTTGAATGTAATATCATGTCATGAATTGGTAGGCTTATGCATCATCTTCTTGTATAATAAATGTGTCTTAACTTGATGAATATGAATCGATAGGACAATGGCATTCCTTTCATAAATGTATGATGAAGTATTGTAGGCTATGTCTTGAACCGGTAAACCTAGTGTTGGTAGCCCTTCATGATGAGTTTAGAAACTAATGTGATGATAAACCTTGAATCGGTAGACCTAGTGTAGGTGGCCATTTCATGTGTGAAATGATGAACCTTGTATCAGTAGACCCAATGCTGATGGAACCCTTCTTGGAAAATCAATGAGCTATCCTTAATGTACCTTGAATTGGTAGACCTAATGGTGGTGGCCCTTTCTTGTGTAATGTACTTTGGGTCGGTAGGCCTAATGTTGGTGGCCCTCTCAAGTACAATAATGTTAATGAAAATGAACTACTCTATGAGAATGGAGGCTAAGAACCGAGTGGATATGGTAAGATGGAAAGTCTCCCAATGTTAGGTTAGGGTTCCGATGAACATCTTCTTATCCCATAACTATGTGCCCACATAGGATATTAGCTAGTAGGTTTCTACGTAAGCTAAAATGTTATTGGTCTTACCTTAGGGAAGTAGACCAGTTCTTTACTGCGTGGGGCTAAATTACACCGGATTCCATGGTTTACTCTCATGGTCTATGTCGGTTAATGCTTATTCCCATCATGTGAGATGTGCATTATGGTTTCTTGAGAAGTTCTATGAAGTGTGGGTGGTAGTATGGGATGCCACCCATGCATTGCACGAGTAGTCTTTGAGACGGTCATAGTGAGTTATCTAATGTCTTAATGACTAATGAATGAAAGTACTCTTAATGAAGCTAATCAAGAATGTTGACTTAAATGACCAATGTGATGATGCATGTTATACTTGGGTTGTATTATGATTTATTTTCCCTTGTCATGGCTTATGAAATGAATATGTTCCTTATGCATGAGTATTGCTTGAAGTTAAGTATGAAATGGTAAGTTCATCTAAGGTGACTCAAAGTGGCACTTAGTAGGGATTGTAGTATGGGATGCTATCCTTACATTGCACAAGTGTAGCTTAGGGTTACTTAAGGTGAATGTTCAAATGTGATGATTATGACTTGTATGACGATTATACTTGTATTTTATGTCTCTTATACTAATGTACATGATATTTCTGGAAAGTGGCATAATGCATGGTTTCCAACCAAACTGTCCCTTTAAAGCATGATTTTGTCATGGTCATCATACTTAGTACATTCTTGTGTGCTAACCCATATTTCTCTTATTATACTACAAGTGTAGGTTCCGGCAATTGAGTTTCAATCCCTCTAGTTCAAGGGCTTGGATTGAGATTCTTCCAAGGCTAAGTGGTATGTCCTCATAGATCAAGGACAAGTGCTTTAGATGTTTCTTTCTTTCATGTAATAGACACTTTAGACTTTCTTTTGTAAAGGGTCGTGACCCTACTTTTGTTTCAAGATCTTATTTTAGATGGCCATGTGAGACAATAAACTTCCGTTGTTTTAAATGGTTTCTAGATTGTATAGATTTAAATAAAAGTTTTAATTTCGTACCATTTTCCTTATATCAAATGTTATGAATGCTATGAGGCTTGTATGAAATTTTTTGGAGTCTTGTACGCCGTGTCACTTTCGGGGTATATGCTCGGGTCGTTACAATTCAACTTTTGAGAGAGATTTTTTTAAACACTGATTTTGTTACCCAAAACAGAGGAAATTTTCATCAAAATAAATAGACTCAGAAGCAGAAAAATCTCCAAAAATATCTACAGAAAATATACATTAAGAGCTCAAAAGATTAATGATTTTCTCGTTCAAATTCATCGGAGCTTGTCGAAATCTAGTGAAGCTCTTCTTGTGGTGAAGTCACTGTTCTTCAACTTGTCTTAGTTCGTTGCCCTCGAAAAGGTAACACTCCTTTTTTATTTGGTTTCTTTTGTTGTGACATAGCAGTAGCTTATTTTTTATGATTTGATGGTGTGATGTTGTTGCTCAACTAATGTGAGGATCACTTACTTCTTGATCATTGTGAGTCGTACAACTGTTATAATTTCGAAAGTATTTTCACTCTTCGTGGACTGCTTATCAGTGTTGTAGCTAGTTTATTATTCACATGTTTTTTCTCGTTCTTATTAGCTTGAAGTATTAATGTTTATGTGTGGTCTTGACTTTGTCTCTTCTTCTTAGAGTTTTTTTTTATTTCATTATTATCTCGTCTTGTTAGTTTTGGAGGTATGATTCAACCATGGAGTTTGGAATCACCTTCTATAGGTGATTTCACTTTTCGTTAACTCATATATGGATGTTGTTTTCATTTTCTAGCTACTTCTACTAGTTTAAATTATGTGAGTTGTAGTTTATTGCCTTATTTGCTTCTTTATGATGCTTGCTCTTTAGAAATCAATGTTAGTAGTCATATCGCCAGAATATAATAGTGTTTGTTGTATAGTGCTTGTTACTTTATATTTTAGGCTAGCTTATTTCAAGTTTCTTCCTAACTAAGCCTAAGTTAAAATGATGTCAATAAACTGTCTACTTCAAGCTACTGGAATATTATCTTGTGTGTGTTGTTTGTCCTCTGACTACAACTCCTCTTGTCCCATAAGGTGCTATTGGTATATGTCTGTTTTTTTTTAATCATGTCCAGTATGCTTAGTTGGAATTGCATCTTTTATGTAAACTAATGCTTACCTTCCTTGCTTAGCCTTCATTTGTTGTTAGGTATAAAAGTTTGTTTGTTAATTCTTGTCATCGTTGAATTAATTTGTTATTATCTTTCTTAAAATCTGTTATTTTAGTACAATAGTTGGGTTTGGTTGTGCCTTGGTTTTGAATTTCTTAAATGGATTTTTTTTAATTTCAATTAAGTTGTGTCTCCTTTGTCTCATTTGATTCATATGCTAATTATGTGAACTTTCTCTTGTTATGTGAACCCTTTTCGAGTCCGTGGGTGACTCCTTCTCTCTTGCATCCTCGAAATGAGCCATAAAAGCCCAAATCCTCTCTTATCGAGTCAGCCAGCCAGTGGAATAGAATAACACTTCCCTAAAAGTCGACGTACACGTCCCGAGAACCAAAAATACACTAATATACAGTGTGATACAACGATATACAATAGTTGTATATACTGTACAAATGTAGTAGAAGTGGACCCAAAAAGCCCCCGAAATTCTAGAAGTTGTATTTTGTTATTATTGGGCCTAAGACCTTTACTTTTTATTATTATTATCTTGTTAGTTTGTAGGACATGTGAAATTTTGCCAAAGGCCCAAAGAAAAGTCATTTTCAAGTTAGCCTAGGATAGGTACAAATGGGCTAAAAGTCCAAAAGCAGAAATTAGGCCCAAGTATTGGCCCAGGCAGACAGAACCAGACTTGGGCCCAATTCTTTCCTTCCTTATTTATTTAATTGTTATTGTCTGTTTATTTATTAGATTAATTTTAAGGTTTCATAATTCATTTCCCCAAATGGTAGCCATTTTGGAGTAAATATTTAAAATTAAGTCATACTTATTTTTTACTTGACTCTTAAGAATATTTGCAAAAATAGCATACTCAATTAATATTTTAATATTTCCCTTTCCCCCTTAAGATAGCTTTAAAATTTAAAAATTGTTTATTTTCTCAACTTAATTAAGCATGTTTATCTTTTAAGTTATTCACCAAAATATTTTAATTACCGGATAACCACGATTTAGCGGGCATTTCAACTGCTTTCAAATCCTTCCTGAAATGTACTGTGAACTCCGAACCCCTCTTACATTATTTTCAATTGATTTTCTGTTTTAGATCTTTTAAAAATTAGTTTTCTTAATTTTTTCTTTAAAAATTATGTGGCGACTCTAATCAATCCTTCAACCTAATACTTATTTTTTAATTAATAAAACAGAATGGCAACTCTGTTAGGGATTCGAATGGATTCTAACCTTAAAATTAATTTATTTGGCTATTTGTTTAATTGTTTACATGTTTCAATTCTTGTAAATTATAAATTGTTTCATTCATGGCATTGAATTCCACCAAACAACAAATAGTTTGCATTAGGAAAAGGGTGATTACATGGTTATCCGTAGTTTATCCTTCAGAAAAGAACCCTCATCTTTTTTGGAAGTGATAAACGAATAGTTCGCTTGAGGTCATCCAACTTTATTTACTATACTTTACCCCGTAGTTTATCCAACTCGAGTAACCAAGTCTCGTTACAAAACCAATTCTTAGTCAACTAGTGTAGAGCAAAACCAAATCCCATTTAGCGCATTGAAAGATGATGACCCAACACCCAAGGGATTTTGGACCCATTAAAAAGACCACCTTGAGTAAAAAATGGCCGACGGCCCAAACAGATGATCATACTTATGTCTTTAAATTTCATAGATGTATGGATCGTTGGGAAAACCATTGTCCCTCAAGGTTGAGAGTTTATTTTAATTAGCTTACTTTAGTTAAATGAAGATCTTAATGAGTTATCATTGCTTTCTAAGGCATCAGCATACGGAGATGTCAAGAAATCAACATAGAAGGACCTTCCGTGGACACATATCTTAGAATGGTACCCCTGTGTGGGACTGATTATTTGTATCCCATTTCCCCTATTATATATCCCCATTAGTTTTATTCATAACGATTTTATAAATTTGAATTTTGGGGCAATGAAATGTTTCAAATGATGTTATACATCTTTCAAATCGTTAGGCCTACCCTTGGAATAAAAGGGTCACATATCTGTTTAGAATGCACAAAATTTTTTGATGTGCTATAACTGCTTGTGTGAATATGTTGCTTTATTGGGAGATATTCTAGCTCACTCCTATTCAAGATTTTTTAGAACCCCTAAGCAAAAATATAAGTCACTATCGAAAGTACGTCCAAATACTTCTTGAGTCTTTACTTTCCTAACAAAATTCGATCAGCACTTTCAAAACCTTACTCTCCCATCTCAGAAAAAGTTAACCTTCAATCTCAAATCTAAAGGAAATTCAAGTTGGGTGAACTACATAGGACCTGAATTCTCCTCTATGAGATACGTAGGCAGCCTTTAATGGCTTGGTCACCATTTTCAAGAAATTCTATCTTTTCAACTCTTGAAAATAAATTAGAGTTACATGTCAATCGAAAGTCAGATGTACGTCAGTGAAAGATACAAAAGGACTTTGTCTCTCTACGAGACAAACTTTCTCATTCACTAATTCCAAAATCAAATAGACAAATTTATGTCTATTTAGTCATCTCCTATATTCGTGGGCTAGTTTATCTTTGAATGAAGTGACTCTTGTGTGCTTACTATATTGTGCTTGGCATCTTGTATTATTTGTTACCTACAGAGACTAACACGTTTACCTTTTAAGTTATTTTTGTTGTTAGGTAACCAAAACTGATTTGTGTTGAGAAATTAGTTGAACATTTAAAGGTCTCAAAGATTCCTTCCTCTATTCAAATTCATTGAAAGAAAAAAGAAAATAGCCAAGAACAATGAAAATATTGTCCTGACTGAAGTTGCTATAGTTCAGCCCTCTGTCGTTAAACAAAATGAGT
Organism: Solanum chiquidenum; assembly: GCA_029582725.1. Classification (NCBI taxonomy): domain Eukaryota; kingdom Viridiplantae; phylum Streptophyta; class Magnoliopsida; order Solanales; family Solanaceae; genus Solanum; species Solanum chiquidenum. Next base: position 8,818 of record JAJOOS010081051.1, on the reverse strand, counting down.
TTATTGCATAGTTGATGCAACAAATTTCGGAAATGAGGCTTGAGCTCCAAAAAAAGCAAGATTTGCTAAATTCGGCTGTCGCTGTCGAAATTCCATGAGATGGAAGGCCTCCACTCTACTTTCCTCCTTCGAATTCGAACACAGAACATGTCATGAACCCACTCTCCAACTCTGCTCAAACTCCTTCCGCCATCGACTTAACTACCCCAAAATCACCATCATGCCACTACTTCTTATCAAGCATTGTGTCCGCCTCAAAATATCAATCCTCAATCATTCCTCCAGATATACTAAGCCCCTCAAAATACTGAAAACCCTCCCACCGCTCTACCCTTGCTCCCAAAAACAACTTTTCCAATCCCAATCCACATCGAACCTTATGTTAATTATTCCAAAATCAATTTATTAAGATGAGAAAGAAAAAGAGTGGAGGGCTAAGAAAGAAGTGTCCAAGAAGAATATTAAGGAAGATATTATGAGAGCTATGAAGGAGTTGAATTATACTTCAGAGGTCGCTGGACTGAACTATGATGATTTATGCATTCGTCCAGATTTGGACCTTCCGAAAGGATTCAAAGTACCAAATTTCATCACTTTTAATGGAAATGGAAATCCTCTAGCACATCTGAAATCTTATTGTGATCAACTCGTGGGAGTTGGAAAAACTGAAGCATTGTTGATGCGCCTCTTCAGTTGAAGTCTAAACGGAAAAGCTCTATAGTTGTTTACATCACAAGAATTAAAAGGATGGTCGAGTTGGAAGGGACTCGCAAAGGATTTCATTAAAATAGTTGGACATAATGTAGAAGTTGCCCCTGATCGCTACTCTCTGGAGAAGATCAAACAAAAGTCTACAGAAAACTATCGAGAGTACGCTCTTCACTGGAGAAAAGAGGCCGCAAGAGTTCAACCTCCCATGTCTGAATGTGAGATCACAGAAAATTTTATTCGAACTCAAAAGCCTAAGTACTATGAAAGAATATTGTGTATGATGGACCAAAAAATTGTTGAGATAGTCAAGGTTGGAAAAGCTTTGGAAGATGGTTTCAAGACTGGAAATGTCATAAACCTTATTACATTGCGAACTAATGACAAAGCTACCAGAATTAGTGATATGGATATGTCAAAGTAAAAAGTAGATGAGGTATCTATTGTCACGACTACCCATATGATGTCGGTTCCACAAAGGAAATATCGAAACTACAATGTCAATAAGAAACAATTCCCTCGTCCAAACTTTAGGAAGGCTCCTAAAGTATTTACACCACTAGGGTGTAACACCTCGGATTGGAGAAAGGGAAAATTACCCATTTCCAGGATTTGCAACTCTCAAGCCACGTTGGCTACCCACGGCCCATGGATGGGACCACAGACCGTAGGTGTGGTCTATGGTTGATACACTGGCACTGCACAAAAAGGGTCAGAACCACGACCGGACCAACAGACCGTTGGTGGACCATGGTTTGTGGTTGATGCCCGTGGTCCAAGATCCTAAGATAGAGTTTTTGACCACCATCAATGGTTGTGCAGGATGATCCGTCGTCCTGACCACAACCCATCGTCAGTGGCCCGTTGGTGGGCAACTGGCGGTTAAGTTCAGGGTTAGTTGGATCTTTTCCTAATTAATTAACTCCTATGCTACATTGTTTTACCCTTCATTAAGACCCCTATATAAATATTTTCAACCCCCAAATTAGCCCGTTCAAGTCATTCTTACAAATTCACAGAAGAAGATCAATTCTCCTTTCCAAAATATTTCTCTCTAGAAACTTGAAGAAGAAGAAGGATTCAACCTAGGGTTTCAATTCTCCTTTCCAAAATATTTCTCTCTAGAAACTTGAAGAAGAAGAAGGATTCAACCTAGGGTTTCAATTCAACTCTCAATTCCTCCATTGAAGATTAGCATTTGGATTTGAGGTATGATAGTTTTCATCCATGGATTCCTACCATTCATGGAGTTCCCAAATTCCTCCATTACAAAGTTAAAATTCCCCAGTTGAGTTAGGGTTTTCTTCAACTGTCATGGTTTCTTTTCATTATTGATTTAAATGATTCAATTATGATCTATTATGCACAAATTGATGAAATACTATGATTTTATGATGATTTCCCCATGAATCCATTTAATCCCCATGCTTTCAAGTTATGAGCATATGATGTGGGGTTTTGATTATAAATGAAGAGGTTTATGAAATTATTCATGTATTGCTAGCTTTACATGAATTTATGATAAAATCCATATCTAACCCTTGTTTTCTAAGTATTTATTATTGAAAGTGGGTTTTAAACATTGAAAGGTAAATTATGGATTTACGTATTTTCTTATGAAATCTATGCAAATGTTTTACGGATGCTTTTAGAGTAAAGTATCAATGATGTTGTTATTGTTGTGTTATTGAAAGGATATACTCTTAAACACACAAATAAAGATGTGAAAGGTTTTCTCACATAATAAGGATTCTAAGGTTAAAAGATTTTCTCACCTAATTGAATCAAAGATTAAGAGCTATCCTAATGAACCTAGCTTGGATTGGTTATTCAAAGATACCTTTCCTTGGATGATGACTTAGCTTGGATTGGCAAGATGACGTTCCTTTCCATGGATAATAAGAACAAGTAAGAATTGACTACTGTGTAGGATTTATGCGTAGCATTGAGAGAATATTGAGATGAAAGCTCACTCGTTAGTAAAGGTCGGGTTTCTAGTAGCAATCTCCTTATCCCTTGCCTATGTTCCCCCAAAGGATGATTGTCTAGATAGACATTATCTAGTGGATCCACTTGAGCTCAGATTTATGGTCCTTACCTTGGCAAGTAGGATAACCTTTTTTGGTATGGGAGACACTTGGGGATCATGTTATAGCACACATGGTTTCTATGTCGGTTAAGGCTAATCCCCCATATTTATAATGAAATAGGATTACTTCAAGAAGTATCTCATATGAGTTCAAAAGCTTTAAAGATGATTAGCTTATATTAACCTTTGTTTTATGATTTATGTTTTCTTACTCTCTTGGATCATGTTTTAGCTTGGTCAATTGCATGTCAAGAAATGAAATGTCCCTTTTTAGCATGATTTAAATATTTCATGCATACCTATCATACTTGGTACATTGTTTTTTACTAACGCATACCATGGCCTACATTTCCCTAAATGTAGGGTCCGAAGTTAGGTTTCTCAGTTTTGTGGCTAGTGGTTGATCTCGAGCTTTTCTCCATCTTTGGTGAGTCCTCATGCTTTGAGGATAGATGTTAATTATTTCACTTTCTTTCATGTATTTCACTTTTGTATATGATATATGGGCTAGGCCCAATGTCATTCTATTGTCTATATGGCTATATTGAGACAACTGTTTTAGACTTTCGCTTCTCTTTTATAAAACTATTGGACTTGGACTATTGATTTACTCTTATAATTCTATTTATTATGTTATGAAAGCTATGTGGCTTGTATGGGGTTCTTTGGGGTCCTATTTGTCGTGTTACATCTACGGGGTACCCTGGGTTGTGACAAACTTGGTAATCAAAGCACAAGGTTTAGAATGGTCCTAGGATGTCTCATAAGCCACATCTAGTAGATTCTTGTTCATAAGTGTGAAGCGCATCACATTGATGAATGAGAGGCTACATGATGATTAGGAAACTCCACTTCTTTCATTACTCTAAATTTGTGTGATAGAGTTTAACTCTATAAGGTCTCTCTCCTAATCTTTATCCGATGTTCTACAGGATATTTCTACTCGAAGAGATTATGCTAGAAGGAATGTGAGGGAGAATGCAGAACAAGAAGCTCTTCCCCAAGATCCTCAAGTTTCGGTCGATCCTTTGGCTGAACAAGTGACAAATACGGAGTTTAGGGATGTTTTTCAAGTGTTATCTCAAGCTTTTACGACTCAAGCCAATAGGGAGGTTGCGGTTCCCGTGAACCCAAATATGGATACGATGGCATCTAGAGTAAGGAACTTCAGTAGGATGAATCCTCCAGAGATTCATGGTTTGAAAGTTAAGAAAGATCCTCAAGAGTTCATTGATAAGGTCTATAAGGTTTTGATGATCAAGGGAGTGATGTCGATGGAAAAGGTGGAGTTGGCCGCTTATCAACTTAAGGGTGTCGCTCAAATTTTGTACAACAAATGGAAAGAAGGAAGATGGAAAGATGCATGTCCTCTTGATTGGGAGAAGTTTAAGGCTGCTTTTCTTGATAGGTTCTTTCCCCTTGAGATGATGGAAGCCAAGGTGCTTGAGTTCATTAACCTTCGACAAGGTAATATAAGTGTGAGGTAATATTCTCTAAAATTCACTCAATTGTCTAAGTATGCTCTAACAATGGTTGTCTATTCAAGGGAAAGGATAAATAAGTTCGTTTTGGGTGTGTCCAAAATAGTGGTTAAAGAGTGTCTACCGCCATGCTCATTAATGAAATGGGCATCTCTCATCTCATGGTTCATGCACAACAGATTGAAGAGGAGAAGCTTAAGGAAAAGTCTAGAGAGGTAAAGAGGGCTGAGACCGATGATGGTAATTTTTCTCATGCAAGGTCCGTGGACATGGTCGTCCTAGATTTTGACAAAGGTTTTCCGGTCAAGGTTCCTCCAATGCTCCTCCTAAGATCAACAAAGATAGGGTGTCTAGCCCTAATCCTTAAGGAGGGAATGGTAGTGGATCTTCATTTCTCATGTCTACTTGTACTAGGTGTGGAAGGAAGCATGAGGGTAAGTCTTTAGCTGGCATGAAAGGTTGCTTTGGTTGTGGTGAAAGTGGTTATAAAATGATGGATTGCCCAATGCTTGCGGATAAAGAAAGAGAGGGAAACCAAGCTCCTCCTAGTAGTTCGGCTCCCAATGCTCCTAAACAAAACCAATTCTATGCACTTCAGACTCATGGTAAATAAGAGGGTTCTCCAAAGGTGGTTACTGGTTTGTTGAAAGTTTTCCAACGTGATGGTTATGCTTTACTTGATCCCGGTGCTACCTTGTCTTTTGTGACGCCATATGTGGCTATGAGGTTTGATATGCTTCCCAATGTTTTGTTAGATCATTTTTCTGTCTCTACTCCTGTTGGTGATTCTGCTATGGCTAAAAGGGTCTATAGAAAGTGTCATATTTCCTTGTCCCATAGATTTACTCTTGTTGACTTGCTAGAGCTTAATATGCTAGACTTTGACGTTAGTTTTGGTATGGATTGGCTGCACTCATGTTATGCTTCTATCGATTGTAGAACTCGTGTAGTCAAGTTTTAGTTCCCGAATGAGCCTGTCCTAAAGTGGAAAAGGGGAAATTCTATGCCTAAGGGTAAGTTTGTCTCTTGTCTTAAAGCTAGAAAAATAATTTCTAAGGGTTGGATTTACCATTCAGTTAGGGTGAGGGGTGTGGATTCTGAAACCCTTACTCTCGAGTGGGTCCCCGTTGTTAATGTGTTTACGGAAGTGTTCCCAAATGATTTACTCGGTATTCCTCTCGGAAGGGAAATAGACTTTGGTATTGACTACTCCCAGATACGCAACCTATTTATATTCCACCTTACTGTATGGCTCTGGCAAAACTTAAGGAGCTGAAAGAACAATTGAAAGATTTGTTGGATAAGGGTTTCATTCGACCGAGTATCTCTCCATGGGGTGCTCCAGTTTTGTTTGTTATGAATTGTGATCTTTCAAGCATGAGTAGCTAAATCCACAACTAGGGTTGTGGGAACCATGAGCAATTAACAAAGTATAAATAATAATTAAGTAAAAATCTTGAATAGTGTTTATGCATGTATTGTTAATTCTTTCTCTTAGAAGTCTTTTTAACGAGTGCTCGCGTTAGAACTCGCCTCGTTGCTACTTTCCGGACCAAGAAAATTGTTAATGAGAAAATCATTAACAACAGAGATTTATTGAATGTTATCTAATAGTCTAATGTCAATTGGAGTGACGGTGGAAACTAAGCCATACATTGTTGTGATGTCTAATCTGGGTAAAGGTAAGGGTTAGTAAAGCATAAACCCGTAACTGGACCAAGGTGTGAGTTTAATTTCCCTACTTGGAGGACCAATCACTTAAGAATACCTAACTTACCAACTTTGCATGTAAAACACTAGGAAATAATTATTATTATTAGGATTATTGCGTTAAGAGCTTGTGGGGAACACATATACCCTAGTTTCTCTCTCATATTGATAACTCAAAGTTTGAATCTTGCTTACTTGTTACTTAATCAACAATTTGTTACTTGGTTACAAAAACCCCTCCTTTGTTTACTTGTCTCTAAAATAGTTTGACTAAGTGAATATAATAGTGAGTTAAGTTTAATTCTGAACCATATTCCTCGTGGGAACGACCCCAACCTACAAGTTGGGTTCTTTATTTGACAACGATCGCTTATACTTCTTTAGGGAGCTGTAATCTGAGCGTATCAAATTTTGGCGCCGCTACCGGGGAATACGGCTTTTAGATTAAGTTTAACTATATTATTTAACTTTAGTCAAGTATTTCCTGATTTTACGTTTTGTTTTTGTTTTTGTTTTCTACAGGTTTCTACTCTAGTGTATGCCAAGTACACAGATTCGAGGTGAACCATTGACCCCCTACGATCTTGAACTAAGCAAGACTTTGAGAAAAATGACAAATCTAGGGGTCCATAATAATCCAATCATCGAGGAACATGAGGAAGGAGATGAATTGCAACATAATAATTCAATGATGATATTCGTTAAGAGATGAAGTGGCCTCCTCAACTTAACTCAACTCCTACCAAGATAAGGCAATCCCACGATCCTTCCCATAGCCTGTGGTCATAACCACAAGCCATAAAGTGTCTCGTGAAGGGGAGCCTTGCCTTGCAACAAATTTTAGGCACACTGTCTTGCCAACCACGGGTGGTACCATGACTTGTGGTGGCCACCACGGGTCGTGAAGACCCTCGTGGTGATGGTAGGCAGTGGCTAGGCCTAGTTTTTAGGCAGCCTTGGCCCTTCACCATGGCCTACACCCAAAACCCTTAGCCCTTGCCCTTAACCCTTGACGTTAATCTTCACGTTTAGGCTCTAATTTACTTACTAATTTTCTGAGTGGTTATAGAATATCATCGAGCTTCCACCTTGTTACAGTTGGAATATTATCGAGCATCCACCTCAGTATAGTTGGAATATTATCGAGCCTCCACCGCAATACAGTTGGTTTATTATCGAGCCTCCACCTCATTACAGCTGGACTATTATCGAGCCTCCATCTCATACAGTTGGACTATTATCAATCCATCCACCTCATTAATGTTGTAGTATCATCGAGCTCCCATCTTATTACAGTTGGAAAATTATCGAGCCTCCGCCTCATTACAGTTGGAATATTATCGAGCCTCCACCTCGTTAGAGTTGAAATATTATTGAGCCTCCACCTCATTACAATTGTACTATTATCGAGCATCCACCTCATTACGGTTGAATTATTGTCAAGCCATCTAGCTCATTGCAGGGATCACCGGAGTTTGCCATGCAGAAAACAAGCAATGACATCTCCAAATCCTCCGCAAATTATGAGTTGTAATGGACATACGGTGTTTGAAAGCGTTATCCATTATCTTTTACTCTCAATACTTCTTTATTTTCTCATTTAGTTGAAAAAGATGTTTATGCCTATCTATAAAGATATACTTATTTGTTATATGAATGTCTTTCTTCATTTTTTGACTAAAGCCGCTAGCTAAAGCGGCACTGTATCTACTAATTATTTGCTTTGAGTGTGCACACATATACTGAACCTACCTATATGACATCTTTCAAAGCAATAGTGACTTAAAAATACCAAGACAATGTTGTATCCACAGAAACGTGCAAGAACATAACCGAAAAGTGTCGTAAGAGATGTTACTACTTTTTTCAATTACAATTTCTACTAACAAGTTTATTTCAGTCTTTGTCGAGAGCATCCAAGAGGATGAATTCTCACATCAAACCACAGGTGTGGACGACATCAATAAGGATGCAGCATAACGTGGAACTTTTCTTAGCAGTGAACTTGGACATAGTCCAAAGAGGAGTATCAAATTCTTCGAACGCGAGCTGGGGAACGACTTCCACCACAATCAAATCACCCCTATCAGAAGGCATGTGGGTTCTTTAGGTTTATCAGCTTTATTTTTTCCTTCGGAAAACCTTGACTCTAACCGGAAGCAACTCTCCAATCCGAGTGACAATACACCAAGAGTTTTGGAAACTATGTCCGTGGAAGTTCTTAGTTATGGATGTGAATTTCACCACATTCATGGCTAAGAGGTTGCAAGCCTCTTTTTCATAATTCGACTTCCTTGTCACTCTTCAAGAGCCGAAGGATATCTGGCATAATAGATTTCCTTTTCAACCGATTGAGTTGAACTAAAAACAACCTAATTCCCCAAGTTGAGATATATGTAGGCAGGATCAATGTTGAAAACTTGGATGTAATCCAACATTCTCTCTTAAATCTTATTTCCGAGCATTCTAGTCTCTTCATAGTTTGATATCGAGTTAGCTTTTGAATTATTTCATAATCGTGCGTTCAATCAAGTGTATCAAACTATAAATGGCCTAAATTTTCATATAGCCTGAGATATGTAGGAAACCCGACACTGGGGTTCGGCCATATTTCCTAAAGTTCGTACCAAAAACACCTCTCCTAAAAATGATGGTGTGGTTGGTCAATATTGGATTCGTCAATTTTGTTTGCCTCGAATTTGTTTTATCAATACAAGGCAAACGAGGGATAGTTGTTGACACCCAATTTTGACCCTTCACAATGTATATTAATCATGGAGCTTCTTCAATTTCAAAAAAATTGTAATAATTAGTTTTAGAAAATTTCAAT